>PVKE010034210.1:0-17519 GCA_004027555.1 Craseonycteris thonglongyai | reverse complement strand
GGGGATCAAACCGGGGGCCTCCAACGTGGGAGACAAGAGGCTTCACCTCCGTGCCATCTGGCAGTTACCAGTTGCACCACAGTTCAACGTGTGGGGCGGCACAAGCCAGGGCTGGAAATCGAACCCTGGACCTCGCAGATTGTGAGACAAGTGCTCAACCACTGAGCTATCCAGGCATCCCCACCTCCTTCCTTTTCTTTGTTGAAAAGATTTTTAATTTTATTCCCCATTTCTTTTATTTCTAAAGTATGGAGGTTATACTTCAGAGAATGACAATTATTAGTTTTTTTTCTCTGCCCTTTTGTGATGTCCATCTTTCAAAAAGCACTTTGCTCCTTTCACGATCTGGGGACGTTTTTCCCAAGGACCGGGGAGCCGTCCCTCCAAAGCATCACCACCAGGGAAGTGAACACCGCAGCCAGCTTCCGTGGGTGTGTAGCTGCCTCACTTGCGTGGCTGCCTCACTCCACATTTTAAAACTGCCTCCTGTCATGAGAAAGTCTACTTTTTCTTTGGGTAAGGGCAGGTAGAATACACAGATAGTCCATGATTCACCCAGATTCCCCCCTACCCCATCCCCTGCTCCCCCCACCACCCCTCACTTGCTGTCATGTAAGGACATAATTTTGAGGGCCTGAGCTACGGACTGTTCTCTAAACTTTGGTTGTGTTCATATTCAGGAATTTCAATATGTGTATATATTTCCCTTAGCTATTGCCATGTAACTCGCCATATTTGAGCTCAGGAACTAACCACAATACTATTAGTTTCTCAGTAATCTGTATTCTCACTGTGTGCTTCTTCCAGTCCTAGAGGGGGTTATTCACATGCCGTGTGGTTGGTTTGGAGTCAGCTACTGTCCATGGGGATGATACCATTGGTTCCCACATACTTGAACATTTTCATAAGTAGTTGAGCCAAGCAAGGTCTCTAGCTGGTCCAGAGATGTACTCATGGCCACAGAATGAAAGTGATAGAGTAAGTCCTCATGCAATCATGCAAAAAGTGCAAGCAAAAACATTATTATTTTTTTTAATCCAGGGGTTAAACAGTTTGTAAGTAGAGCTTTGGTTAAACCAAGTTAATCACAAAGTCAGAGAGGACATTATGGAAAAGCTAGTTGGCAATAGTGTATATTATCCTTCTAAGGCCTTGAACTACTGTCTATCAATGGCTTTGTCTTCATCCTACTTTTACTAATTACACTCAAGGTAATTTCTTAAATCTTCTTATAACAAACAAGGACAATTTATCCAACAATCAGTTTTTAATACATGCATTCCAGTTCCCTTGTGCCGGTACCCAAATTCCATTGGAACCTTCAATTCTGTCAGCCTCGTCCAGTTGGTGCATTCACCCCGATCTTGTTCGTGCTTAAACTGCATGGTCAGACATTGTAATCAGGTCCTCAAGTATGTGCTTGGGTCTTTTACCTCTCCCTCTCCCTCTCTCTTCCTCTCCCTGTCTCTCTATTAGTTTTCACAAAAATCGCCATTCTAGCTAAATCCATCTCTCTCTATAATATATACTCGTACTTACATCCATGCAATTGAATGTGACTGGAAAAATGTATAGGCACCCCTGATTGATTTCGTTTAAAACGCACGGTCACAAAAATCCGGAGGGCCATCCATACTGCCAGGCAGTCATATTGTGCTGGTGTGCTTCATCACAGTGGCCTTGTCTTGGAGCCTAGGATTCAGAGGTCTTTTTCACACTCTCTCCTCAATCCCTCATGCAACCCTCCCTCCGTCTTCGACCTCAGTTGACAGCAATTACATCCCAGTTCAAGCCATGCACTTCAAATTATCCTGATTTTTTTATCTCTCTCCTCTCACATCTAATTTTTCAGCACACACTCTTTCTGTGCATCAAGTACACATAGCCTTAACGAGACCATTTCTCACATCTGCTGTTGTCCTGGTCTGAGTCCTCTCATAACTCACCTCGCCTGGCTAACCCTCTCCCCACCTCACTTATTCTTCAATCTCCTCTCACAAAAGGCCACTGTGCTAAGTGTTTCATTACACCCAAATAGTCACGGTCCTTCTCTGTAAAAGGGTTACACTTCCTATACCCCCAGCAGGGAAAGAAGAGCTATTCTTTGACCAGAAGATATGCATTGGTAAATAAAATGCGAGAAATGATTTATGTCCTATCTGAGGAGTTTTATGAGGCAAATCGTGGTTCCGCTAGTCCTCTTTGCATACCACCGGGGGAATAGCAGAACTCAGATGACAATTGCTTACTTATCCTGTGCCCTGGAAAATATAAAGCACAGAAAACAGAAGGGCAAAAGACATGTGACAGGAGGGAAGGAGAAATATTTGGTATTGCAAACCTATGATATCTTACTGTTGTTATTTTACTGATACAATCAGTCTAATGCAGAAATTGATATGCTGAAGTGGGGTCATGCCAAAAAAAAAGGAACCTAAATTCTGTGCATTGGCTCTGTAGCTGGGGAGTTGGCAGGCAAGAAAACGCTAGTGAAATCATTTGAGATGGTAGCTCAGTGAAGCATTTAGCAAAACTGAAACAGATGATAACCTGGTAGCTAGACAATATTCTTATTGGAGGTTTGGGAACAGAACGTTAGTAGTATTTCTTTGTCATTTTTTTTCTTTCTTTCACATGAGCTCAGAAACAATTGCCAGGTTGCTGAGCAGAATTAAAAGTTTGTTTGTTTTCCAACTACATCATAGATACCTAAAGGAGAATATTGCAAAGTGTTTGAAGATCCAATGATTTCTGAGCCCCTCTGTCTATGCTAAGAGCTTGTTCAAACATCTTAATTTGTTAAGATGATAAATATTAAATTGTTTTAGTGACTTAGGACAGGGGATGGTGGATATAGCCTTCTCAGGAAACCCTAATGAGCTCAAGGCA
This sequence comes from Craseonycteris thonglongyai, assembly GCA_004027555.1. Classification (NCBI taxonomy): domain Eukaryota; kingdom Metazoa; phylum Chordata; class Mammalia; order Chiroptera; family Craseonycteridae; genus Craseonycteris; species Craseonycteris thonglongyai. The sequence continues at coordinate 14,630 of PVKE010034210.1, read as the reverse complement.
ATTAAAATGAAATGTAGGAGGAGAAGAATGTCTTGTAAAGATAATCGTGGGTATGGGATTGGCACATGAAAGACACAGAAAAAAATAGAAAATATAATGTTTCAAAAATGTTTCACTTCCAAAAGAACCATGAACTGGATTAAAAGAAACTGCAACTATGGTTTAAGATGATCATTGACCCATCAAATTTCCACAGGCAAAGCATATGGCAGAAAATACATTGCTCAGCTCTTACAGAGAGCGTGTTGTCTAAGCCACTCCTAAGGTATGGGAAAGGCGTGTGATGGGAAAAGTTGGACCTCTCAGATTGTTGGACCAAGAGCTACAGAGAAGAGAGACCTGAGAAGCTGCTTATAGGACGAAAACGGGGGTCACATCAAGGAATTTCCTGCCATCAAAGTGGGTGGATTTCACCAAACCCTGCCCAGCAGAGTTTCTGCTGTTCATCTGTGGTTTTTACTCTAGTCTTCCTCCTTCCAAATGGATGTATTTATTGTGGACATCCTGCTCCGTATTACAGGTTGAGACTATCACATTGGTAACTGAAATTATTAATCTGATACGAAACATAGTCTGAAGTAGGTAGTGTAAACAAAATAACAGAGAAAAGATGAAGCATTACACAAGTATTAACACATAAGGGAAGCTAACTGTGTAAGGGAACAAGGAAATGGTGCTGAGGACCAGCATTGGTCATGAAATCAGAGCTAGCAAACCAATTCCCTAGAACAGTGGTACATATCCCAGTCATTTATTTAACTATTTGCATTCAGATAAAACTATTACTCATTTGTTTTATCAGTTAATTCTTTACTATCTATAATAGTATCTATAATTGTAAAGAATTAATTAAAGTGACTTAGAACTGAATAACCACAGTGTACTATGTAAATACATAAATCAATAAGTAACCTCTCCAATTAAAAATTGGAAGCTGTGTGTGTGTGTGTGTGTGTGTGTGTGTGTAACAGTAGTGTGATAAGAAATAAATTGCATCTTACTGGCATTTTTGCCAGTAAGGCATAAAATGCCTCTATAAGGCATTTTTGAAGAGACTGAATTTTCCAATTAAACTATTTCTTTAACAGTTAAACCTATGTCTAATATGTCAGTTGATTTGGAAATATCATGACTACTATCTATAGAAACCATAAAAACAATCTATCACAATTAATTAAATGTGAGTTTAGCTCAGAATTTATAACGAATTAATCAACTTTACAAGCTGGTGACTATTTTTCATGGGAAGTGGTGGCTGCTGGATAAATATTATACTTCTGCTGCTTGCTTGAGAGTGCCAGCTGCTTGTGTTCCAGTTAGTGAAGAGTCTACTGCACGTAGGATCTATATTTTGGAGCAGCTCTCACAATGAAACAAAAATTATATTACGTTCCAGTTCAGGTAATAATTCAGACAGCTTTTGTGCAGGATAAATTGGCCCTCAAATGACCCCTAATTGGCTATTATACATTTTATTTATTAATTATATATGAATAAACATGAATATATTTATTAATAATATATTAACATATTTATTAATGAATAACATATATTAATATATTAATTAAATAGCCTCTGATTGGCTATTATACACTTTTTATTAATTAATTATATTTTAATGACTTCAGGAAGGATGTAACCTTTTCATTTTACCACAATGACCTCCTCACTATCTATTGTTATCTATTTATCTTCACTTTGCAAAATTAACCCTTCCCAAAACAATAGGCATTTGATTTTTTTCATCATTGGTTTATGTTATCTAAATTTAAATATCATAGCATAAAACTAGCCTTAGGATATCATGTTAATAAAAAAAATCTTTAATGTATTGATTTTTCTTAGTTAAACCAACAATATTATTAATGTTCATCAATTCTATCAGTTTACAGCTTAGAAAACCAGGTTTTATTAAAATCACCACTAATTAACAAAATAAATAAAAAGATATCCCTAGAAATATTGATAAAATTGTTTTTTTATTTTGGTGTGAAAATTCTAATTCTACATAGATTTGTAAATAAACAGATACAAAGTTGTTCTTGAATTTCCATAAATTTGAATATTTATACAATTTCCTTAGTTCTATAATAAGTATAGATTTCATAATGTTCATGAAATATATTATTCACCAACATCATAAATACATTTTCAGAAAAGAGGCAGATATTAAAATAGTAGAAATTATAAATAGAGATTGGCCTCCATGCATAGTGGTTGCCTTAAAATTGAAGAAAAACACTGAATGAAGAAAATATAATCTCATTTATAGAAATTGCTACTGGAAAATTAGATTTTCCTAAAATGAGTCAACAGTATATTATTTACATTATTAAACTAGAAAAATTAGGCCAACAGCAAGAGAATTTAGATAATCTAAGGCAATTAATTCCTAGGAATGATGTTATATAACATTTTTATGAAGTAATAAGAATGTATTTGCAGCTGATATGAGGAGCTGAATTTGGTTAGTTGTATCTTAAAAAGTAATACTGAAGTAGAAGAACTCCTAATAAAATTTGAGTTCCCAAATGTAAACAGTATAAAGTTCAAAGACTACATTAGCTTACGAGGAAAAAAATTTAACAAAAGCACACAAAATATGATGCAGCTTCCAAGAAAATGAAATCAAATTTAGGAAGCATTTGTAGAAGTAAAATATCTAGGAAAAATAATTATTTTTTTGCTATTCTATTTTACACTTATATTATACCTGTTTCTGTTAAACAGGTCTTCAATATACTAATGTAAAAACAGGGAGTAATTTAATTTAAAGACACCACCATCCAAAAGTTGTATGAACTAGAAATGGATAGGTCATCCCCTGCGGGACGCTGTGCCTGGATCCAAGCAACCCTGTTTCTGTGCATTTCAAGGCCTCTCATGTCCTTCTTATTCCACTGCAAACAACACCCTCCGAATCTGCCATAGTCTTGCACCTGGATTAAGCAAAAGCCTCTTACTTGATTGTGCATATTCAGTCACCCACTCCACTTTCGTTCCATTCCCCAGGATGTGACCCCAGCTACCCTAACATTACTGGCACAATCGTATTCTTTTCCTGTGCTAAAGCTTCCTCCTCCCTCCTTTTTTGAAAATTTATTTTATTGTTTGAGAGAAGGTGGGAGAGAGAGGGAGAGGGGTGGGAGGTGGGGGTGGGCAGAACAGGCTCCATAGTTGTACATCAATAGTTGTGACCTAGTTCCCTTCTACACAGGTGGGTGTGGGGCGTGTGGGGCAGGAACCGAGCTGGAGGCCTCATGCATGGCAGGCAAGAAGCTCTGCAGCCATCCTGATGGTTACCAGCTGTGCTGTGTTCAGCATAGGGGCCCGCACACACTGGGGCTAGGAATTGAACCTCGGCTCTGTCCACGGCGAGGCAAGCACTCACCCCCTGAAAGCTTCCCTTTCTTGTCTATTCTGCTATCCATTCACGTGGGTCCTGTTTTAGGCACTTGGGTGCACGTTGCTTCTTATGGCCACTGTTTGAACTTCATTGCTCGTGTCTGGCTAGGAGGCGCGTAAAACGAATACTTTCCAAATATTATATTTCGGACATTTAATTGCCTCTGCATGCTTGCCACAGAACAGCTACACTTGACTTTTGTTCTCATGTTGGTGAATTTTTTATGTGCTCCTGCATTTGGTTTGGTAGTTTTCTGTTGAGGGTTTTGTTGCCTGTATCGTAAGGAATATCGATCTAATGCTTTCTTTTCTTAGGATACCTTTGCCTGATTTTTGGACACATTAGCCTTGCATAAAGAGACTAGAAATGTTCTCTTCTATTTTTTTGGAGAGTATGTGAAGGATTGATGTTAATTTTTTGAATATTTGGAAAATTTTATCTGTGAAGTCACATGGGCTGGGTTTTTCTTTCTGGGGAGATTTTAAATTATTAATTCAATCTCTTGTTAAGGATCTGTTTAGATCTTCTCTTTTTCTTAAGTCAGTTTTGGTAGTCTGTGGTTTCCTAAAAGTGGATCCAGTCCTATAAGTAATCTCATTTATTGGCACTGAGTTGTTCACAGTATTTTCTTTTAATTCATTTTATTTATGAAAGTTTTAAAAATAAAATAATTTTATTGCATTGCTTAGACATTTTATTGTGGATAAATACTGCTGACCACTGAAATAGAAGACTTACTAAGATACTGGTAGTAAAGTTTGAAATGATGCTTAACATTTGTATCAAAACGGTAAGTTATAGTAATCATTATATGAAGCATATAAAATGTACACATGTTGTGAGGCATCAGTGACTGTGTGGTTGTGTATAGTTATATACTTGTCTAACTATTCTTTGGGACATATTTTATCAGCTTCACCTAGCATCATCTAGCTTTCAGATTTTAAAACAACAGTCACAGAAATGTTTTGCTAATATGTGGAAACATGGGAAAATGAAAGCGCATTTACTTGTTTTATGTATTATTCTTCTTATAAATATTTTAATACATTTTGCGATCCACTCTGAGCCTCTCACCTTGGAGCAATTCTGTGATCTTCCACAGTGCTCTCAGGGTCACCTCATGAGACCCCATGTGGCTAAATTGTTGTTGAGTTCCCTGTGGGCGTGTATGTTATCAGCTCCCATCATAAATAATTCAAAAGAGTAGCTCAGAGCTGTTAAAATGCTTACTAATGATTTTATACGTCCCTTACAACCAGAGCCCTTATTTTCTTGCATCAGGGTATTAGGACAAAATAATTGCTCTTGTCAAATGGATGTAAGGAAATCAAATGCTGATTATGTTTAAAGATGTTGACTTCTTCATTCTTGTTTTTATTTATCTCTCTCATTTTTGTCTCTAATTTTATGTGAAACAGTTATCTCAGGAGTAGACTCATTCCGCTATTGGTATTTCTGTATACAGTCTATTTCCAATGCCACGTTGTTGTTATTGTGGTTGCAGTTTTTGTTTCTTTGCTTGTTTTGCAGTTTAGGACTGTCCACTGGTATTGAGGCAAGTATGATAAATGAGTATACGAGGACTGTCTGGAAAAAATCCTGTCATAAATCCCTCCATTTCCCATTATTACATGGCTGGATATTTTCTGGACAGCCCTCATATTTCATATTCAGAACTATTTGTTCAGTCTCCTAAATCAAGATATTTGAGGAAAACTATGAGTAAGTCAATGATCAGAAACAACAGTCTCTAAAAGAGGTAAATATAGTAGTGTTAAGATAGATTCTCTTAGCAAGATTTACAGTTTTATAGATGCCAGGCGATTTCACCTCTTCAAATTCTGTAACCTCTGGTGTATATACGAGTGTATATGTTGTAGAATGACACAAAACAACATTTTTCATCTTGTTCCTGCACTACTGCAAATGGTGTTCTAATTAATGACATCTTTTGACTCATCTGTGATCCTAAGACCAATTGTCTTCTCAGAGTTCATTAGAAGGTGTGTGTGTGTGTGTGTGTGTGTGTGTGTGTGAATGGGTGAGTGGATGGATGGATAGATAGATAGATAGATAGATAGATAGATAGATAGATAGATAGATAGATAGATAGATAGATAGATTCTGTCATTCACAAAATGGTTACGTTGTATCCTCATTACACCAAGTAAGACAGCAAAGGGTAGCAATTCAGAAGGACAAGGAATATGGTCTCACCAAATGAGAGTTAAATGTGGAATTTCCCACCTGAAGACCTGTGCTCAAGGAGTACAAGGTCACTTATTTCTAAACTTACATTGGCCATAACTGAAGAAAATAAAAATATTATTATTTAACAGAGAAAAGTTAAATTTTACAGTAGTACTTGATCTATCAGAAAGTGAGACCACAACAACTTCTACTGTATAGATCTGTACAGAAACAAAATAGAAGGAAACAATTCTCCAGTAAACTGCAGTTAAACTGCAAGTCTAATTAGTATTGATTGAATGAAAACTTAGAAGTCATATAGGTTCTAAAAAAACAAAAAATAGGAAAAAACCTGTTTCCTATTTTTAACTGGGTATAAAGACTTTAGGAGAGTGAAAAATGTTATAAAATTCAGCATGGATTTTTTTTTGTATATATAATAAAGCTCAGTTCCTTCAAAAAATATTCATTAAAATGTGGCTCTTTTGCTTCTCGTCTTCAGTTACTTGCCCTGGCAATTCTTATGTAGAAGCTGCAGCATTTTAAGTACCAAGTTAGGATTTAGCTTTTATTTTCAATCAATGGGGTAAACAGATATTTGCTGGAATATGAGCATGTCATTCTAGTTATTCTCCAATTGACATGGTTACCAAATATTAAAACTGGTCATTGTAGCCTAGTAAAATTCTGTTTTACCATGTGCTTTTTAAAGTTATAATAATTAGGAATTAATTACACAGTACTATATCTAAATCATATCTTTTTTCTTTATGTAGTTTTTCAGTATACATTATAGAGTATCAAGGGTGATAGATCAAAATTAGAAAAACTCATCAATGTAGACGGTATCTGTATAGATTCAGCGATACAAATATTTTTATTCAAACATTTTAATGTACTTATATAGCATAAAATGCTTTCCTTGGCAAGAAAATAGCTCATGTGTGATGTTTTTAAGTGGACTGATTTAGTTGGCTCTTATTCTTAGTAAAGTTCACGTTACCTGGAGAAAGATCTTTGTACGCATACATGTTCCTGTGTGTTCAGGATAAGAACAATAGTGTTTTCCGAGACAAACCCCCTGGATGCTTTCAAAGCTCATGCCATTTCCTGTGCAGCTTTGAGCAAAAAAGGAGCAAGAGGTATTAGCAGTTGAGACAAATTTTTGTTTTTCTGATTCCACTTATAATTGTCTTGGCCAGGAGGAGTTTACTATATTATTCTTAATCTTTTTTCTTTTCTACAAAAGTGTAATGGAACGCAGAGGAAAATATCGCCAAAACCTAATGGAACTTAAACTTTGCAAATGCTTAATTCCATGGAACCCCTTTCCCAAGCCCTGGGAGGAAACCCTAATATTATTCTATCTGAACACAGTCAAATCCATTTGTAAATTTGGAAAAAAAATAGCAGTGAGTTCTGACTCTCCTTCACTGCTACAACTATGCCTCTGTCGTGCTTCTGTCTGGGCTGATGTTGGAGTGGCCCCACCCTCCTAAGGGTGTCTACAGACGCTACACGGGGATGGATTTAGTTCGTGTTTAGCAAAACTTGTTTCTGTAGCTTTTCATTATATCGCTGCATCATTCACGATGGCTTGTTCTGTTGTAATGGAGGCTTTTAGGGTCGCCCTGGCCCGACCTGATCTGGAAGTGCAATGCGATACGAAGGTGTGTGTGTTGTGGTCTGAATGTCTGCACCCCCAGCAAGTCCAGATGTGGAGATCCTGATGGATGGTACAAGGACCTGGGGTCCTTGGGAGGCGATTAAGTCTCAGAGACACGCCCTCGTGACCAGAGCAGAGCCCCAGCTTGCCTGTTGGCCGTGTGGGGCTAGGGCAAGAAATCCGTGACTCACAAGAGGGCCCTGCCCCAACCATGCCGGCGTTCTGACCTTGCGTTACACTTCAGAACAATCATAAATGGCCACTGTCTGTGAGGCCCCCATTCTGTGCCATTTTGTCATAGCAGCCCTAACGCACGAAGACAGTGTCTTCTGGCCCCACCCTTGGACAACACACAGGTCGAAGAGAAAACCCAAGATTGGAAATAGAGTAGGGAGAAGCTAAGGTGGAATATTTGTAATTGTAAAGCACACAGCAGCGGAAGCCAGTGACAGGATCGGGCCTGGTGGGAACAGGTGCGCAGCCCGAGGGGACAGTTGCAGGTGAGCCCAAAGCCACAAGTTAGAGACAGGTACAAGGCTGAAGCCAGGCCCAGAAGGGGCTGTGGGGGTCGTGTGTGTCACCAACTACCACCATGGCTGCTGGCTCTCAAACAGTGTCACAGAAGCAGAGGCTGCTGAAGGGAGTGCGCTGGGGATGGGGGTTGGCGGGATGGGGTTCAAGTTCACATGTGATGCCTATTACTGCACATAGGGCCGCAGCTGTGGGCGTGGATGTCTGTGTGCACGCTGTGGCTGAAGGATCGCAGTGATGGGGTCCCGTGCACCCCTAGAGGGGCTAGCTCTGAGCACAGGCACAGTGCTGGCAGCCAGCCAAGGTGCTCAAGGCTGGCATCTTGCACTTGGGCAGCCACGTTGGCCTGAGGCAGCTGCTAAAGACGATCCCAGACTTGGGCTGGGGTGCTTGGTGGAGGGTGGAGGGGGCAGGGAGGGATGCAAGGACTGGCCTCTGCAAGCATTTGTGCCTGTGAGGCAGAATCCCCTGGTTTCTTTAGAGACTAAAGCTGCCTGGGCAACCTGCAGAGCCATCACGGGGTCCCACGGTCACTCCCGCTGTGTGGCTGCTCCCAGTAGCCCCGCCCTTCTACCTGGTCCCTACTCATCTCTAAATGCCATGGTTGTGCCTTTCTGTGGGCGAGCTGAACCCAGACTGGGTGTATCCTGCGGTGCCCTGAACGCTGGAGAAGGTGGTCTCTCACCTGCCCTCCCCTTTCCGATGAGGGGACCCTACCTATGTCACTGGGGAGTCCCCCTCTTTGTGCTCTGATGCAGGTGAAATGAAGCTTTCTTCTTGCCTGTGCAGTTTTGCCAGGATTTTTTGTTCCACTGTGTCACTGAAACTTCTTAACTGGGGACCCCAGAGCTCCCCGGTGCTGGTTGTGTTTGTGGATAGCTGCCTCCGTGTTGATCTTGGTGAGAATAATCACTGGGTCTTCCACTTTGCCATCTTGGCAGTCTCTGCAAAAACCAAGGGCTCTATCTGAAAGCAAAAGAAAACATACTTCAAATAGAGAATGGAAAGGATAGTGAATGACCATTTGGGGGTTTATTTAAAAATCTGTGTCTTGTAACTACCCTGAGGTTTTCTGCACATAAATGACAGGTTTTCATCGTGATAACTACAGCACTTCTTGAAAAATACAGCGCTCAGAGGTGCATTCAGTTGACTTAGCCTCGTGTCAGGGAAACCCTAGCTACTCGTTCCAGCATCATGTTTATGCAGCAGGTAATAAGCCAATGTCGACACGGGCTTGTTCTCTTTTTCTAGGTCTCCAGTATACCCAGTACATGATCATTGTTTTAGAAATCATTTCCAGTTATGGTCTTACTGGAAAGAAAATACATTATCTTGTAAAGATCATTTGAATGGTGTCATTATTATGTATACACAACTTTTCATACCTGTTCTATGAATCAGTGCACACTTCAGCAACACCAGCGAAGCTTGCATATGCAGGAGGCTTACGAACCTTAAGTGAGAATTACTGCCGTCTAATGAATTGCATAAATCATGTATAATGAAGGAAATAAACAAGTGCGCTGAGATGAACACATTCATAACTTAGGTTTTTCAAAAGCAACAAGTAATTTAATTTATAAGGTGTGTCCACAGACAGTAACAACTTGAATTTTATTTGTGAAATAATTAGCAGTTAATCTAAAGGGATACAACTTATCTACTAGCATGCCTTTAAACTGAAAAATAAAGATTAATTTTATCTTTGATGGAAATTATTCAGATAATACCCCATGATTTGAAAGTCAATATGAAGAAAGAAAGATTGATTTTTAAGTTTATACTGACAAACCTAGAATTTATTCCAAAATATGGATAAATTGCTTCACGATTCTAAGTAATTTGTGATATGCTATAATTTTTAGTGATTCACTCACTTAAATGATAATTGGGTTTTATTGTTTATATATTTATGAGGGAAGGGAGGGAGTTAAGAACTTCTGTCTTTAACATTTTAATTTGGATTATTAAAAGTATTATCCATTCTTGAAATTTATGTTCATTGGTTAAAATGATATTCTCCAAAATAACAAAAAGTAAACTCAAATGTATTGGTAAAGCTGCTTTTCATCCTAAGTAACATGAGTATTATCTAGGCTAAATATTTTATGTACATATGCTGTTTCTTTTGATTTTACCTAATCATTATCTTCTTGTCCACAATGGAGTTTGAAAACAATATTTTTTCTAGTTCACTAAATTCCAGATGTGTGAATTGGACATTGTCAAAAGCAGAGAAATAAATGAAACCTAGGCCATTTTAGAAATCGATTATATTACCACACTGCAACGCATGTATACAGACGGAACTCCAACAACACCACGGTCAGCTTCCAGAATGGAATGGTCAGCAGAAATAAGTCGGAATAGTATAGGTAGGGTGGCAAGAAGCCCATATCTGTGAAAGAACTATAGTAACATATACAGAACACAATTAAAAGGAAAGGAAAGCTTATAGTGTGTGTTTTTTAATGCTGCTGCTCACGGCTGACCTTTTCAGGCTAACCTGCTTATTGAGGAGAACCGGTTAGACCTAAAGGACTGAAACAGAACAGGCAAATGTTAGTACTTGGAGATCCATGAGGAACTGTCTTGTAGTGTTGCTTCTAACAAGATTGTAAAATATAGACATTATTCCTAGGCACCAAATTATTGACTGCAATTTTATTCAAGCTGAAAAGATAAAAATGCATATTACTTATTTTATTTTTTTATGTTTTCTCATAAAGTAATTTACCAAATTTGAAAAGAGAGTTCTTTTATTGATAGTTTTAGGCCTGTGGTTTTTTTGTTTTTAATATAATCCTTCCCTGAGATCAGCTCCAGGGCCCCTTCTCTTTGAGCACTTTTTCTCTGGATGTGTTGAAATCAAGGCATATTACACCAAATTTATAAAAGTCATCTATGCTTGTAAACATATGGAATACGTCTCTAAGGAACCTCGGTATAACACAAATAGGTAGATTTGGTTTTGTCACTAGTTTTTGGCATAGAGCTTCTGAAGCCCCTGGAATGTTTTGATGGATAGGAATGTCTTGTGTTGCTCGTAATGACCCTCTTCTGACCACTTGAGTAGATGCTAATGAGATGCTCTGGGGCGCCCTAAGTGTTAAGTGGCTTAAGAATAGGACCAGGTCACCAGCAGCAACCATGTTATTAACAGATTGAAACCTCTGGGCAGGGGAGAGGGGTTGGGGACAGTTCAGTCATCAGTGGCCAATGCTGCCATTGATCAGGTCACCATTGATCACCTAATGACAGTGAGATTAGAAATCTGAGACAATGAGCTCTAAGGAAGCTTCCGGGTGCTGAAAACATGCATGTACCAGATCAGGGACATGTCCCTGTGCTCAGGGGACTGGGGCTCCTCTGCTTGAGACCCTTCTGTACCTCTCTGTCTACCTCTTCATTTTTATTCTTATAACAAACTGAAGAGTCACTACAGCATTTCCCAGAGTTCTGTGAGTTGATCTATCAAATGATTAAACCTGAGGAGGCATCCTGGGAATCTTTGAGTTTATAGTTGTCCAGGCAGAAGGCGTTACCTGGGGACCCCGTTTGTCGCTGGCGTCTGAAGTGACGGCAATCTTGTAGTACTGAGCCCTTGACCTGTTGGGTGTGCACTAACTCCATGTGCGGAGTGTCAGAACTTGCTTGAATCACGGGACATCCAGTGGTCAGAGAATTGGAGAAGTGTTGTTTGAAAAACCATAGAGGAACGTGCAAGAGAGCTGGGATGCAGTAACGGCCGATGGAAGAGGCGTCGTTACTTAAATAAGGGCCCTTATAAGGTCCATATCTGTCTGAGAAGAAGAATCACTTTATCAGAATCATAAATATTAATGCTCATAAGGAGTGTCATCAGGCTCGATTCGGAAGGGTATGTAAGAAAACGAATGAAAGCAAAGATGACAGCTTTCTCCCTGCATGGGGTAGAGAAGAAAAGGAAACCATTTAGCGAGCAGTTCAAGGCTTTCAGAATTCAGCAGATTCTACATGAAAGAACAGGGAGGAAGCGGCCCTGGGGCCTCCTGGCTGCTGGAACCCAGGTGCTGGAGAGGAATCTCTTTTGTAATTGAAGTCTTGGGAAATTCAAAAGTTTTAGGGAAGAAGGAGCAAAAATCTCCAGGCAAGGAAGCTTCTGAAAGACCTTGGTGAGAGTCTCCAGCTGAGACACAGGTGGGGACAGAGGTGAGGCCACCATGGATGGAAGAGCCAGCATTGGGGCTCTTGGAATTCCCGCAAACTAGAAGACAGCATGTCACACAGAAATAAATAACATGTAACACACACACACACACACACATATGTCACACAGAAATAAATAACATGTAACACACACACACATACACAGTGATTCCATTTCAGTTAGAAGCTGAATAAGATCAGATCACAATTCAAACTCCAAACAAATGTCTGAATGAGACACATCTTCCTAGGAGTTATTAAAAAATGGAAAAAAATGTATTTTTTAGAAGGTAATTTCCATAAGAGAATACAGGTAAATTTTGTTACATCAATTGATGAATTATTTCCTTAATTATCTTAAGTAGTTATTGAGTTAAACTTGATAACATTATTATATGACGTTTCTGGAGTATAATGGTAGTAGAGGGGCCATGATTGGACTCCAGAGAAGTCTTATTTATGTTCCACATAACTGTCCCTTTTACTTGCTTGGATTCACTACAAAGGTGAGGGAGCATGAGGAGGACATCACAAACAAACAAACAAACAAACAAACAAACAACAGGGAAAGAGTTGATGGGAAGGGAGGAAGAAGATGAAACGTTATCACTCTTCCAGACGCCTACTCTATAATTGTTTCCTGAAGCTGCACACATTGCTGATGCTGTGATTTTTTTGTGCAGTTAAGTAGAAGTGGGAGCACGTTACTCAAATGTTTGTGTTGAACGATGTTGAGATTTGAGAAACAGAGAGCGGCCTAGGTATTTCAGAAATCTTCAAAAGTTGGTGTTTTATGTCTTCATTATGTGTGTGTTGTAATAAAGAGATGAGTACAAGCTATTCTAGATTACTGGCTAATACAGATGAAAATCAGTCTAACACAGCTCTCCAGTACTGAGTTATTTTAAGCTTTGTTCTGTACCTAAGTTTCCCCTCAGAGTTATAAGTTGCATCAATTATAATTTTGTTTATGTATATTCATATTTTAATAAATAGTTATAAAGCAATGCAGTATTGAAAGATTTTATATATATATATACACACACACGTATATACATACACATTTTTTTTTACAAAAGTCTGTTAATATAAAATTTGATAAAGCTATGTATAAGAATTCCCATTTACCAAACAAGAAGTTGAGGCACTGCATGGGAATTTGGGAGACCTAATGAAAATTCATTCTGGGGACTGTATCCAGCCCAATCTCTTCCACTTTCAAAAGTGAGAGAATCTAGTCAACTGTCTTTAAATAGTTCAAACACAATATAAAAGACATACCATTACTTTCTGTTTTAACCTCATTGCTCAACATGAAGCCTCCTGTCTGTTCTTTGCTTGTGTTGGATTGGCCAGCAGCCAATACACTGAGCCATCAAGATGGGGAGCACCTCCCATCTGTATTTCCCTTTATGTTTTCTCTGCAACATTTTGCAATAACCTTGGTATTCTTTGACATTTCAATTGTAAGATTATATTTGATTAAAACTCTGTTCCTTCACATAGTGTCATATTTCTGCTCTAGTCTGTGGATATGATAGATGAAATAGCTTGAAGTGAAGAGGAAAACTCCAAGAGAAAGGAAACCATCACACACACACACACACACACACACACACACACACACACACAATGACTACCCTTCATTTGTAGGCTCATTTTACAATTGAAATAAAGTGAACCTTGTAACTAGATTTTGAGGTAATTTTATGCTAGATGATTTCCAGGAGTTTGATTGTTGATAGTTTCATTATGCTGGAAATTTTTGTTCCAACCATTTTCACAGTAAATAACATGTGATCTCAGGTTAACTGTGGTTAAAAATAAATAAATAAATAAAAAAGCATATGGAATAGCCTTACAGGATTCCTTAAACAATACAACTTCAAGCTAACCTAGTAGGATATAATGCGTGAAAATGCAGTTTTTATTGGGAGGCTGAGTGAAACAGAATTGTATTATTGTATAATCAGATTATTGCTACAAAAAATTATCCTACTATCTGGTAGTCTTTTCCATGACAAGTTTTTGAAAAGCTTATATTAGAAGTATGATGTTTGTTTCCCTTCTCATGCATGACTAGCAAAACAAAAAGATTGGTCTACTTGTAACAAAGATGAGCATATGGCTCTCTGTCAATTTCAGATCTATTCTCCTTTAATTGCTCACAAAACACAATTAATAAAAGAAATCAACCCTATTCATGATTTTTTTTAACCCTCTTTCAAATACATAAGGCATGTTCTTGTGGGATTCATTCAATCAAAATTTTAACACATTTTCATTTACATATTCAAGATTAAAAAGAATTTGCCATCAGAAAATAAGTTCAGAAGTATTGAACAGAATACTAATTAACTATGAAAAAATTAAATGCTATATTTACCTAGAGAGAAAGCACTGTCTATACCTAAATAAATTCATTCATTAACTCAAATAGTTATTGACATCTACTCTGCTTCAGAAACTGAGCATATTTGATACATTTCTCACTTTTCCAAAGTCTATAATCTAAGCAAAGTAGGTACAATGAATTTGCAAACATACATCCAAAATTCAAAAATGGATTCTTTACCGGGTTCTGCGTCTGAAGTCTTAAGAATGAAATGTTAATAAATTCAGAGGTCTGTAAATTAGTTAGGA
>PVKE010034209.1:0-17526 GCA_004027555.1 Craseonycteris thonglongyai | reverse complement strand
TCAAAATGGATTAAAGACCTCCAAATAAGAAAGGAAACAATAAATTGCATAGAAGAAAACATTGGCACTAAACTTATGGACCTGGGGTTCAGGGAGGACTTTATGAATCTGACCTCAATGGCAAGGGAAGTAAAAGCACAAATAAATGAATGGGAACTATCAAGATAAAAAGCTTCTGCACTGCAAAGGAAACCATTAGCAAAGCAAAGAGGCAACCAACCAACTGGGAAAAAATATTTGCAAACAATGCCTCTGATATGGGGCTAATATAAAAAATATACAAAGAACTTGTTCAACTTAACAATAATAAAACATGCAATCCAATTAAAAAATGTTGGGGAAGCTGGGATGGCTCAGTGGGTTGAGCGCTCACCTTGCAGCGCCGGGGACTGGAGATCAAATCCCAGCCCGGGCCCCGGCCCCTGCCCGTGCGGACCCATATGCTGAACTGGGGAGCTCCCCAAGTTCAGTTCTCTCTCTGTCTCTGTATCTCTCTCTTTCTCTCTCTCTCTCTCTCTCTGTCAAAAATAAATAAATAAATAAATAAATAAATAAATAAATAAATAAATAAATAAAATGTTTAAAAAATGGGCAGATGAACAAACACTTAACAAACACTTCTCTCACAAAGACATACATATGGCCAACAGATATATGAAAAAATGCTCCACTTCACTAGCAATTAGGGAGATACAAATAAAAACCACAATGTGATACCATCTCACAGCTCTTAGAACGGCTATAATCAACAAGACAGGGAATAACAAGTGCTGGAGATGCTATGGAGATAAAGGAACCCTCATACACTATTGGTGGGAATGTAAACTGGTACAACCACTATGGAAGGCTGTATGGATATTTCTCCAAAAATTAAGAATGGGATTACCATATGATCCAGCAATCTACCCAAAAAACCGGAAAACCTTAATCTGCAAAGATGTCTGTATCCGAATGTTCATCGCAGCACTGTTTACCGTGGCCAGAACATGAAAACTACCAAAATGCCCTTCAATAGATGACTGGATAAAGAAGTTGTGGTACATCTGCACAATGGAATACTACTCAGCGATAAGAAAAGATGAAATACAGCCATTTGCGACAACATGGATTGACCTTGAGACCATCTTATTAAGTGAAATAAGTCAGACTGAAAGAATCAGGAAACATATGTCCTCACTTATAGGTAGAATATAAAACTGAAAGTAACAAATACACAGAGACCTATGGACACACTCCATAGCTTGTTGATTGCCTGAGGGCAGGGGAGGAGGGGGGTGGGAAAGTGGGGAGGGTAGGTGGGGGTGGGCACCAGCCTTATGGACACACTCAATAGATTGGTGGTCATCTGAGAAAAGGGGAGGAGGGGGGACGGGGAGTAGACACCGGATATATGGTGATGGAAGGAGAGCTGATTCTGGGTGGTGAGCACATAATGCAATGCATAGGTGATGTGATATGGACTTGTACATATGGAAACTATCTAATTGTTACCAATCAATGTCACCCTGATACATTTAACAATAAAATTAAAAAAAAAATAAAAATAAAATAAAATAAGCCAGTTATAAAAAACAAAACAAAATAAAACAAATAGTTGTGTTTCTACTTACTGAGATACTTAGAGTAGTCAAAATTATAGAGACAAAAAATAGAATCGTGGTTTTCAGGGACTGGGGACAAGGAGAATTGAGAATGATTGTTTGTAGCCTATAAGTTTTTTTTTGCAAGATGAAAAGCATTCTGGAGATGAATGGTAATGATATTTTTATAATAATATGAAAGTACTAAATCTCACTGAACCACCCTTAAAACTGGTTAAGGTAGTATATTTTATATGTGTATATTACTACAATAAAAATAAAAACAATACGAAGAAATAAAGACTTTTCCAGGCAAAAGAAGAATAAGAAGCTGATGGAGGAGGAGGAGGAGGAGGAGGAAGAGGAGGAAGAGGAAGAAGAAGAGCAGCAGCAGCAGCAGCAGCAGCAGCAGCAGTTAGGAGAGTTCATCACAACCAGGTCTATATTACAAGACATGTTAAAGCAAATCCTGTGAGTTGAAATGAAAAAAACACCAGATGTTAACACAAAAGTTTGGGAAAATATTAATCTCACCAATAAAGACTCATATATAGACAAATGCATGATACTGTGTGTATTAAAAAACCAAATTAATCTTAGTTCAGTAACCTATCTTTACCCCTTAGGGAAAGTGAAAAAAAAGAAAAGAAAAAGAAAAAAAAAATCTAAGCCCAAAATTAACAGAAAAAATGGAAATCATAGAGTAATGCAGAAATAAAAATATATATAAAATACCGGTATAAAAACAAAAGAAAATCACCAAAACTAAAAGTAGTATTTTTTAAGATGAACAAAATTGACAAGTCCTTAGCTAGATTAACCAATAAAAAAGGAGGAAAGACTTAAAGGGCTCATCTCAGAGACGGTAAAGGAGACGTAACAACTGATGTCACATCTTTTCTGAATTAAAAAGCCTCTACACTTCTCTTATTGCTTTCGTAAAATCATTCTCTACACTGCAGCCAGGACAATTACTCTTGAGATAGAATGCACCCATTTATTTGATCTATATTACACTTCAGCGGTATTCCATTTTCCTTTACATAAAGTCCGCTTTTTGATGTGGCTTATAAAGCCCATTGTGAAAGATGGTCTTTACAGCAGTCTCTTTGAACCACTGCCTGACATTCTTCACTTCTTCCAGTGAACTCCACTCCACAATCCAATAAATAAAATTGTTGTATATATTATATTATGAATTTTCTCTTCTGTTGGCTTTTATTATACAAACCATGGTATTGTATCATCTCAAACTACCTACTTGTATTAGTTTGTTTACAAAACTTAGCAGAAATTTTGGAATAGAAACTAAATAATTAATTTTGGATAAATAAATACCGGTAAGAATATATGAGTATATACATTTAAATTCTAAAAGAGCTTAATTTATGATGCTTGTGTTTTGTAAAAAAGTACTTGTAAATTTGAAATTGTTATATATAGCATATAAAATTATTAAAAGCATGCTAAGAATTTTAGATCATACAGAATTTGATGTGTTTTACTTAGTTTCTCTGAGTCATGTGCTAAAATATAGGTGTCATTGTTAAATAAATTGTACACAAATTTTTATGAAAATTATTTACAAACCTGTAAATTTCTTATTTGATCACTTTTTCTATTCTCTCTCTATATTTTTTATAAAGTAGTTTACAATTTGCAGACAAATAAGCATTGTTTTTCTAGAAGCTTTTATTATGATGTATGCAATTTTTTACATGAGTGATAATATAGAAAAATCTTTGTGGATTGTTTCTGTGTAAGGTTGAGAAAAGAAGATGATCATTTTCTGAGTAAATATGCAATATATTTTGGTACAATTAAAATAAATTTTCTTTAATAAAAATATGTAATTCTTATACTAAATTTTTCTGTTGTCTAATTTTAAAGAAAATATTTGGAATAAATAAAATTATAAGAGGATTGACAAAGTTTGTGAACTCATCCTGGAAAAAGTGCTACATGGCTCATTGCTGAATATCACTACAGTCACCTTCGAAATACTCTCCTTGAGAAGCTATGCACCAAAGCCAGCACCTATACTCTTCAAAGAAATTTTGGAACTGTTTTTCTGGAATAACCATCAATTCTATCATTGAATTAGCCCCTGATATCTTGAGTGCTATAAAAATGTCTTTCTTTCAATAATATTTTCTTTTTCTTTGTTTTTTTTTTAAAGGCTTGTTTTTATTGTTTTTGACAGATAAAGTGACAGAAAGAGACAGAGAGAAGTGGGAGGGCCCAAATCAGTCTCAATAGTAGTTGTATGTCATTAATTGCCAATATGGTTTTGTTGCATGAATGAATGCTGGTGTTCACAGGGAAGAACTTGGCCAGGGGCCTCCCGTATGGGAGGCATATCCCCTGTGACCTGGGGGCCCCCTACATGGGAAGTATGCCCAGAGTAGAAATTGAACCAGAGGCCTTCCAACATGGGAAGCTCACACTGGTGAGAACCAAACTGGGGGCACACCTCAGTTCAGCATATGAGTTCACACAGACTGTGGCGGGGATTTTATCCTCAGGCTCTGGGCCTGCAAGATGACCACTAGCTTGCTGAGCTATCCTGGCATCCCCCCTTTATCTTTGGGTAAAGAAAACAGTCATAGGAGCCAGATCAGGTGAGTAGGGAGGGTGTTTCAATACAATTACTTATTTACTAGTTAACAATTTCCTCACAGACAATGCCAAGTGAACTGGCGGACTGTTGTGATGCAAGAGCCATGAGTTGTTGGTGAAAAATTAAAGTTGTTTTTGTCTCACTTTTTCACACAGTCTTTTCAGAACATCCAAACAGTCAACTTGTTTGACTATTTATCTAGTTAGTACAAATTCATAAAGAACAATCCCTTAGATATCAAAATAATGTTAGTAAGATTGTTTTGACTCTTGACTTGGACTGACAAAATTTTTTGATCATGGAGAACTGTCTGACTTCTATTGTACACATTGACACTTTGTTTCAGGATTGTGTTGGTACACCCATGTTTCATCACCAGTGATAACACAGCTCAAAATATAGTCTTGCCTTTCCAAATGGTCTTGGCAAACTTAGACTCCTCTTTGCTCTCTGATATTGGTAAACTCTTGCAGGACCATTTTTGTACCCACCTTTCTCATGCCAAGAATTTTAGTTAAGATATTCTTGTTTTTCTATTGGTGTTTACTTGGTCTGCTATGTTTCTCATAGTCAGACAATAATTTAAAAGAATAATCTGATAAATTTTTGTAATGTTGTAATCAGTTATGCTCATTATGGGCTTCCCTGACCTCTATCAGTTTTACTTTATCTCCCCCAAGAAAAATGTTTAATCCATTTGCATACTGCCATTTTCTTCTTGACAATATCCTTATAAACTTGGACTAACATATTACTAATTTCACTTCCACTCTTGCCAATTTTAACAAGAAATTACAATGTTTGTTCATTGCTATAATTCAAACCCCAACATTATTTTTGTTGCCCACAAAAACACACAACAATAATTAACACTACTCAGCAAGACACTGCCACATGACAACATGAATACAGCTGTGAGATACTGATATACCAAGGTTATGGAACCTTACTGAGTTGTTTGTACAGTGCTGTTAATGTAAGTGCACATTAGCATGTTCATGAACTTAATTGCCAGGCATTGTAAAATTTAAATTTTACCTTAGTAATTAGGTGGTTAGATATTAAAGTTTACTTTACAAGTTTACTATCAATTAATATTTGTTTCACATCACCAATCAAATGGTTATACTTAATATTTCTTTATATTCAATAGAGAAGAATATTCCTTTATCTAGTATAGATTGTTTTAACACTTGGAAAACATTTCACTATTAAATATGTAATAAAAGTGTCTTGATAAATCCAAAAATAAATAGAATTAATACAATTTCTATAGTATCAAGAAAAATATTGCAAGTATCATAACCCAGTTAAATAAATGTACATGGAATTGTAAGAAAGTTGAACAAGCAGTTAGTGATTTTAGAAGAATATGGAGAGAGTGTGGATCATTTAGATGAGCATTACCTTTCCCTTTTCTCATCTTCAGTCTTATTTTATTTTTCAGAAACAAGTGTGATTTCTTCATTTTGTTTCAAATAAATTATGTAATTGTTGAAATTCTCTTATCTCATTTAGCTTTTCTATTGATCCTTAACAAAATATCATATGCAGTTTTAATTGATATATACACAATATGTAAGCTGCCTCTCCCAAATAGTACTGTTACTTAGAAAAATGTTTATCAGCAGGCAATCAACTCAGGCTGCATGAGTCAGAAGTTAATGTCATTGAACCCTGATTTTTGCTATCTAACAGCAAAATATTTTGTATACTAGAAAAATATACAGCAGTGAATCCAAACTACAAATTTTTTGTAAACATGACTATGAAACTATATTCTTCATATTACATTATGAATTGATTTCTCAATTTATCTGGTGAAGAACAGGTTTAAATGTCAAGTAAACATTTAACGTACTTTTGTTAATAGATGCCTTCATACTAAGTTAAATAAAATTTAGAAATCTCATATAATTATAGTTTTAATTTCAAAAATATTGTTTTAATTATAGAAGCCCTCTAGAAAAGGTATATGAACTCAAACTTTATTGTAAAAGAAAAAAATCTGCAGAAATATTTCTCTTTCAATGAATTTTCCTTCCTAAAATAGAATTACTTGGTTTTTAATTTTCTATTGTTTAATAGCTCTATCATTGGTAGATAAAAAATTTAGAGCACTTATATTGACAATAAATATATTGTTTTAAGTGGAAATAAAATAAATTTTATGTTGTCATTTGTTTGTTTATATTTCATAACTTAGATTTATCTTCAAAGAGAGATGCAGCTGTCACTAAAGTTAGGGATTTTTAAACCTGGAGCAAGTTAAAATGCCAGTGAGCAGAAAGTTTATAAAACCTCTGTCTACTATACTGACAGATCCTTTCAAGTACAACCAGCATTTCTCTTTAGGGTAGCTTCAAATTTATAATCCTGTCATAAGGTAGACTATGGTGTTCTCATATACCTTTCCTTTCTACCTCTAGTCACACATAATTTCATCACTATTGTTTTTCTCAGCCATTCCAAATACTAAGGACATTTTCATGACAAAAAGAAGGGTTTGGTAGCAGAGTAGTTAAATGGCTCAATATGTTTAACTAACAATCAATACATTTTTTAAAAACAAAAGTTAAAGCTGTTACAAATAAGCTGCATTCCAGCTCTTTGTTGGTAATTATAGGTGTTCATTAGAGAAATAAAACATGTCTTTAATGTGAAGAAACTTCTGGTGCTGTCATTAATTAATTAAATGACTATGAGCCTTCTCTTACCAAACAAATATATATTAGAATTTTTTTCATCATGATATGAACAATGATGATATTTCAAATTGTTATTTTATCTCTTACATGAGTAAAACAATGTATATTTCTCTTGTATTGACTATGCTATCTTAAAAAGTAAGACAAAATTATTTACGTCCACAAAATAAACGGTTACATTAAGAAATTTGTTTTTACATCTTCTGTCATCATATTTTCTCTGAAATTATTTTGTTTTATATCAATATGAAATAGATACTATTTGAATATGTTGCTTACATATGTTATACATGTGCACAGTCATACACACAGTACATGACTCTCAAGCAATGGACCACATCACGGTTGATTCAAAGAAAGTAAAGAAACCACACTTGTTTGTGAAAACACCCAGACATCTTTTTAAATCTCGGTTGATAGTCTCATTCTGTTAAAAAAAATAAATAAACCCACTTGCTGAAACCGGTAGATTAACTTCATTTTACCCTAGCACTGTCATCTATAAATTAATGGCGTTAATGTCTTCTAACTTTTATAACTTTTTTTTTTTATTTTGGTATCATGAGAAAATGAAAAAATGGCATGAAAGTATACACATAATTGAAATTAATGCAGTAAATCCTCGCTTAATATCACTGAATAACATTGACTCATTTTGCAATCTTTAAGACAAGTGACATATAACAAAATCTATTGTACTGCAGGCTAATTTATATAAACAAGAGTTAAGTTTCTATGGTATCTCATCAATATTATAACAAAACAGCATTGAATAAAATGATGTTATTCAAGGACTTGCTGTACAGTAAAAGTACAAGTTGAGGTACAAATGCAGCTATGATGATTTTAATGACTCATGAATGAATTTTATTTTCAGAAAATATAGCTATATGTAGTAAGAATCTGCAGCTCAAGTTTGATATATTCTAAAGCACTAAGCTTTTCTGTAGACTTACTGTTACCAAACAAAGAGTGTTCTAATGTTCTCCTTAGTTTGACTGTACTAGTGGTAGATTTTTTCATAGCCCTAGGAACTTGAGCTTGTTTTAGTCTTTTACACTTACTTTAGACCATTTGTAAATTCTTTCTCTATTACTTTGAGTTGTAAATATTTAAACAAATTTTTTTGCCAGGTTTATTTATAACCCCAAATTATCTTTCTCAAGAACTCAAGAGTCATTACTTTGAAATGCAATTATCAATACAGATAGCATTTCTACTTTCCATTTTCTCTGAAGAGGTCAGTGCCTTGCTCTAAGTTATAAAGTTACCTTCTGTCATAAAAAGAGCATAATGTTTGTTAATGTTACCAATTAGTAAACACATATGGGGTTAGGGTTAGGGTTAAGGTTAGGGTGAGGATTAGGGTAAAGGTTTAGGGTTTAGTGTTAGTGTTAGGGCTTGGTGTTTAGGGTTAGAATTAGAGTTAGGAACAAAAAAAATGTAAACACATGACCTATGATATCTCCGTTCAAGCTCTTAAAAATTTTCTAGCCATTTTTTTTCCTTAGAAGTTGAACCGAGACTAATTTCTGAACTCTACTCCCTATTATGATAGCCTTGAATAAAGTCCCTTTGCCTGTCTAACTCTTTTTCAGGACAGCTTTTGCTTTGATTTGCATACCTCAAAGAGTGTATCATATCAAAGTGAATGTGATATTTTGTATAGATCAATATGGCTGACTCTAACAGTGAGAATAAGGGGAAAATAACCAAAATTCACTTATTGCATGCTGTGATGAATATAAAAACTCAGATAGGTAATTTTCAAGTTTGGAAATTGTGAACAGTGCCAATAAATATTCATAACAGCAGTTAGAAATTTTGTGAGTTTTCTTCTTAACACATTAATATAAAAATCTTAGTTATTATAAAAATATTTTAAAATAAGCTTATACAGACTTGTTTTTATTGTTATATTAAAAATCTGAGCTTATGGAAGAAGACCCAATATGATGAATTAAGTGAATTCAATGTCTGCCATGACTCACAATTACAACTAAGGTATAGAACAATCAACCTCAAGAAACCACGAATACTAACTGAACAGAATCTGTAATACTAAAAATAAAATGAAAAGCCACACTGAGAGTTGTAGAGGGGGCAGAGACACAAAATGGGTTGACTCCAAATGCAGAATTGGTCAAGCACTAGGTGGGACACCTCAGCAGTAGAGGTCCCCACTGAAGAGTGAAGAGTACCAGTCCCATATAAGGCGCCTCAGCTAAGGGTTCTAGTACCAGAAAGAGGAGTCCCCACGAGTTCTGGCAGTGAAAATCAGTAATGAGTCTATCTATTTACCCTGGTAAGATGGAGAGCAGCTAGAAACCCAGACCATCTTTTTGAAGAACCTGTGTACAGATTTATTTATGTGCACTTGCCCTGGTCTCTAGCAGAGAGGCAGCAACTTCGGAGGCACCAGAGACAGACAAGGAAAGTCTAGGTTGTGTGGCTCCAGGATGAGGGCTAGACAGATAGCTGTGATCCCTGTGGGTAGCCCACCTTACCTGTAATCTACAGAAAGGCATCATTATTTCTGTTAAACCCAACACAAAAGGGCCACCTTTGATAACCCATTGATGGTAAAATCCACGTGTGTGCCCACCACATTGGTAAATCCCTTGAACCCTGCACCTACCCCCTCCTAGCTAGTGTGGCATCACCTGGAAAACTCTCAGCTCTTTAGAAGCCAACCATGTCCTGCAAACTGCAGGCTTGTACAGCAGCAGAAAACCCATGGCAGCCTGGGAAACTTCTTTTTTTTTCTTTCATTTTCTTCTTATTATTTATTTTTGACAGAGAGAGAGAGAGAGAGAGAGAGAGAGAGAGAGAGAGAGAGAGAGAGAGAGATACAGAGACAGAGACAGAGAGAGAACTGAATTGGGGGAGCTCCCAGTTCAGCATATGGTTCCGCACGGGCTGGGGCAGGGATTCGATCCCTGGTCCCCGGCGCTGCAAAGTGAGCACTCAACCCACTGAGCTATCCTGGATTCCCCAAGGGAAACTTCTATAGGTAGTACTAGCTTGTACTACAGTTCTTCTTTGATGGCTCTCAGGAATCTATGGGCCTGAGATGAGTAGCGGCGAGACACAATATTCTCTTGGCATTTACAGAGTGGCCACTGGCTCAGAACTGGAACAACAATTAATTCAGTATATTTGCAAAAATCACCAACCACACCTTGTAACTCCTTGGACTCTACCCTGCTCAGCTTATGTAGCATTGAGAAAGGCACCCTTAGCTTCTAGGTAACTGGCCCCATCCAACAAGCTTCTGGATGTTTGTACAAAAGCAAAAGGCCCACAGAAACCTGAGAAACTTACAATGGTAAATGGTCAGCCCTAGCTCCTGCTGCAGCTCTCAGAGATCTGTGAACCTGAAGTAAGGGGTGGCTGATCACTCATGATGAGCTCTGGGTGTTTTTGGAGTGGCCATAGTCTCAGCACTGGCATAAAAACTGAATGTGCATTAACTTGGTAAAAAACCACAGGCCACCACAGTTCCCTGAGACCCAGCCTTGTCCAAGTCAGCTGGCATCAATGAGGATACTGTCATCACTAAGTCAACCAGTCCAGTTCACACACCTACGAGGGGTATTTTAGCAGTTCACCCTCACATTCATTTGGCATGTGACAATAGGCCTAGGGGAACTCTGGGCCTTTTGCTAAGCTGACCCAGGTCCAATATTAGTAAAATCAGTCTCAGTTTGCAGTAAAGCTAACCCCACATGGCTTCAGTAGCTTTGTAGTTACTAACAGGTAGCCCCATACTGGTCACAGGCTAGGCTGAAATTGGCCTACACAGAAGCCCCTCCAAAAGGTACCAGAAGAAAATGCCCCCAAAAGCCAGCTTCATACCACACCAGAGCACTAGCTGCTCAGCCCACCAACCTACCCACCCAAAGGGAGGTCTCAAGGTATAAAAGCCCAATGAAGGCAAAATTATTTTTGAGGGTTCCACCCCAACACAGTAGCTCATATGCTGTGGGTGTAGTCAACCCTACCAGCCATTCAGCCTGATAGTCAAACCCATCCAATGACTTGCCAAAATAAATCAAAGACCAACTACAACAGGAGAATACACACAACACACACAAGAAATATCCTGGAAAACATGCACAGGTGATAAGAAAGGCTGCACCATTGGACCGAGTACATACTCTTAGCACATTAGGCCATCAAGCAGAGACAGAGAGACATAGGATATCTATCTAATACATAGAGGCAAACACAGAGAGGGAGCCAGAATAGGAAAAAAGAAACATGTCCCAAGAAAAAGAACAGAAGAAACTTCAAGAAAAAGAACTAAATAAAATAGAGGCAACTAACCTACCAGAAACAAAGTTTAAAACACTGGTTAAAAGAATGCTTAAGAAATTTACTGAGACATCATCAAGATGGCAGCATGAGAGGAGCTCTTGAAACCTCTTCTGGAAAGACAACAATTTAAACAACTAAAATCCAACCAGAGAATCCTTAAGTGGCACACAGCCTCGGCTGAGAGACCCAAGAAAATCCCTAAAGCTGGAGAAATGGAGGCCAGTGAGAGAGAAAAAGGGCACAGTGTGGAGACCTGCCACAGAGCACGACCCGGACACCAACCCAGTGACTGACCCAAAGGCTGACCTGAGTCCAGCAGAGGAGAAACTGACTGAGGTGGGAGAGTGGGGTGCAGGTCCAGGAGCAGAATGACTCTGGGTGGGATGGAGGCCTGGTACAGACAGAGGCGGAGTCACAGATAGCCAGAGAGCATGGTGAATGGAAAAAGCAGGCATGGGTGACTGTGGTGAGAGGCCCCAGTGGGAGTTCAGGGGGAGCAGCCAGGGCATGGGGAGGGCGGCCAGAGCATGGGGCAGGATGCTAGAGCAAGGCCCCAGCAGCAGCCAGAGATCAGTGCAGGTGATCAAAGTAAAAATCCAGCTGCCAGCGCTTGAGTCAGCGGCTGGAGCTGGGGGTTGTGGAGCATGAGGCTGGCAACTGGAGCCAGAGGTGGTGTTCCAGTGGCTGAAGTGCCGACACTGGGAGTGTGCTGGCAGCTGAGGTACAGAGTGGCCCTCAGTGATGTGAGGAACTCACTGGAGCACTGCGTGGCTTTGGACATGGAGCATGGCTGCTACTCCTTGCTGTCTCCCAGGGCTTTCCCTTCAGGCCACACCCATGGCATGCCTTCAGTGAGCTGCTGCCAGGAAGCTACCATTACCTTGGGATGCAAGCAGACCTGCACCTTTTCCAAAAAACCCTACCCTTACTCTTCCCCTTGAGCCAGCAGAGGGAAGCTGCCATTACCCTATGAAGCAAACTCACCTGCACCTTTCTGAATAAGCCTTATCCCCACCTGTCTCACTGAAGCCAACAAAGGGATTTGGTGCAGCAGCTTCTGACAGCAGTGGGATCTCAGAGGCATAGAATACCATCGCCCACCATGCCTCCCCAAAGAGGAGGCATATAGAGACCAGGGCAACTGAATCAAAGAGAAGCCCACCTCTTAGGAAGTCTTCGTCTGTGAGAATAAAAAATAAATAAGATAAAATATTATAAGACACTAATACCAGCTAAGAAGTAAAAGAAAGTTACCTTCAACTCTACCAAAAGAAATGTCCTCATGTCTAGGAAATGAAATGCTACAACAGCGATGAATAGCCATTTGAACAAAGGAGCTCAGAAAGAAAGAGAAAAATCTCCAGAAAAGAAACTTTAAGATATGGAATAATATGAGGGAAATGACACAGAATTCAAGGTTGCAATTATGAAAATACTCAAAGAGATCAGAGGAAGCTGGTGGAGTACATAGAAAGAGCTAAGTGATCTCAGAAAGGAAATAGAATCTATGAAAAAGAAGCAAATAGAAATTCTGGAGATAAACAACACAATAAAGGACATGAAAAATGAAATAGCATAGGAAGCAGAGCTGACTATATGGATGAAAGAATTAGTGAAATTGAAGACAAAAATTTTGAAATGTCACAGAAGGAAGAAGAGAGACCTAAAAGCTAAAATAAATGGAATATATCTATAAGAAATTTTGGAATCCATTAGAAAAAAATAATATAACAATAATAGGTATTCCAGAGGGAGCAGAGGACGAGATGGGCACAGAGAATTTACTCAGACAAATAGGAGACGAGAACTTACTAAATCTATGGCAAGAAATGCAACCTCAAATTCAAGAAGGAAACAGAACCTCTAGCCACTTGAATTCTAACAGACTCTCACCAAGGCACGTTATACTGAAAATATCAAAGGTTAAAGACAAAGAAAGAATCCTCAAGGCAGCCAGAAAAAAGAATACCATAACTTATCAAGGAAAGCCCATCCTCAGATTTCTCAACAGATACTCCACAAGCCAGAGGGAATGGGACAAAGTATTCAAAATATTAAAAGGGAAAAATTACCAGCCAAGAATCCTACATCCAGCAAAATTATTCTTTAGATATGAAGGATGAAAAAAGACCTTGGCAGATGTACAAAAAATGCAGCAAAATGTCAGCATTTAAAAAAATACTGAAGGAGGTGACTGGACCTGAAACAAAAAGTAAGAGTAAATAGGAATAAACTGGAACAACAAAAATATAAAAAGGGCAGAAAGTAAAGACTTAAGTTTCCAAAGAGAATGGAAATAAGAAACATTCTTAAGGAAAGGAACCACTGCATATATTAAATTATTTTTTATATAATGTTCATGGAAACCACTGAAAAAGAACTTAGAACAGGGACACATAACAATAAAAGAAAAGAATACATAAAAAAACAGTCATAAACACCATCAAACTAAAATAATGAATGGGAAGATAAAAGCAAAGAAGCAATTAAAAAAAAAAAAGTTACCAGAAAACAAAAGATAAAATGGTTGTAGAAAATTCTCATATATCATTTATCACCCTAAATATAAATGGACTGAACTAACCAATAAAAGACACAGAGTAGCAAACTGGATTAAAGAAGAAAAACCAACATTATGCTGTTTACAAGAGATATACTTTAGTCACAAGTGCAAACACAGACTCAAGGTGAAAGAGTGTCATAAAAATACTCCAAGCAACTGGCACCCAGAGAAAAGCAGGTGTAGCCATACTTATATCTGAAAAAGCAGACTTCAAGATCAAAATGATAATAACAGACAAAAATGGACATTTCATAATGATAAAGAGAAAAATACAAGAAGATATTACACTTATTAATATATATGCCCCCAACTGAGAAGCACCAAAATTCACAAAGCAACTACTAATAGATCTAAAAGAAGAAACTGAGAAAAATCACAATTATAGTAGGGGACTTAAACAACCCCCTGACAGCCATGGACAGATCATTAACACAGAAAATAAACTAAAAAATATCAGCTTTAAATGATACATTACAGCAACTAAACATAATTGACATTTACAGGACAGTTAATCTTAAACCACAGAACTATACATTTTTTTCTGGTGCACATGAAACATTTTCTAGGATAGGCCACATGCTGAGACACAAAGCTAGCCTGAGCAAATTTAAGATCAAAATCATATCACAAAGCTTTGAAATTGAAGATGAGCTACAAAAAGAGAGCGTGAAAAACCACATATACATGGAGATTAAAGAACATGTTATTAAAAAATGACAGGGCCAAAGAAGAAATAAAATAAGAGATAAAAAATACATAGAAACAAATGACAATGAAAACACAACATACCAAATTTATTGTGATGCAGCAAAAGCAGTAATAAGAGGGAAATTTATATCACTACAGGCCTTTCTCAAGAAACAAGAAAAACCACAAGTAAACAACCTAATATCACATCTTTAAGAAAAAGAACAAATAACACCCAAAGCCAGCAGAAGGAAGGAAATAATAAAAATTAAAGCAGAAATAAATGAAATAGAGAATAAAAAAATAGAAAAATCTACTACAGCAAAGAGCTGGTTCTTTGAAGAAATTAATAAAATTGACAACCCCCTGGCTAGGCTCACCAAGGGGAAAAGAGAAAACACACACATAATCTGAATTAGAAATGAAAGAGAGGAAATCACACCTGATACCACAGAAATACAAAGGATCATACAAAAATACTATGAAGGACTATATGCCACCAAATTTTGCAATCTAGAAGAAATGGACAAGTTTTTAGAAACATATAGTCTACCTAGACTGAATCAAGGAGAAATGGATAACCTAAACAAACCAATCAACAGTAAGGAAATTGAAACAATCATCCAAAACCTTCCCAAAAGCAAGAGTCCAGGACCAGATGACCTCACTAATGAGATGTACTAGGCATTCAAAGAGGAACTAACACCTATCCTTCTCAAACTTTTCCAAAATATTGAAGAAGAGGCAGTACTTTCTAACTCATTTTATGAGGCCAACATTACCCTAATGCGAAAGCTGGGCAAGGATGTCAAAAGAAAAGAAAACTACAGACCAATATCGCTGATGAACACCAATGAAAAAATCCTAAACAAAATGCTAGCAAATAATATACAACAATGCATTAAAATATTGTACGTCATGATCAAGTGGGGGTTCATCCCAGGGGCACAAGGATGGTTGAACATACGCAAATTGATCAATTTGATACACCACAAACAAATTAAAGATAAAAAACCATATGATTATATCAATTGTTCAGAAAAAGCATTCAATAAGATACAACATCCATTTATGATCAAAACACTTAATAAAATAGATATAGAAGGAAAGTACCTCAACATAATAAATGCCGTATATGACAAACCATCAGCGAATGTCATACTGAATGGGAAAAACTGAAACCTTTTCTTCTAAAATCAGGAACGAGACAAGAATATCCCCTGTCACCACTGCTATTCAACATAGTGCTGGAAGTTCTAGCCAGAGCCATTAGGCAGGGAAAAGAAATAAAAGGCATCCAAATTGAAAATGAAGAAGTTAAACTGTCACTTTTTGCAGATGATATAGTCCGTTTTATAGAAATCCCCAAAGACTTCACCAGAGAACTGTTAGAAATAATAAATGAATACAGTAAAGTTGCAGAATACAAAATCAACGTACAAAAAACCCATAGCTTTTTTATAAACAAACAATGTATCTTCACAAAAAGAAATGAGAAAAATAATACCGTTTGTGATCAAAACAAAAATAAAATACTTGGGAATAAACTTAACAAAGAACCTGAAGGACTTATACACAAAAAACTATATAAGACACCATTAAAAGAAATTGAAGAAGATACGAAGAAATGGAATGATATTCCATGTTCGTGGATTGGAAAAATCAACATAATTAAAATGGCCTTAATACCCAAAGCAATATACAGATTTTATGCAATTCTCAACAAAATCTTACAGACATTCTTTCAAGAAATAGATAAAAAATTATCAGATTCATATGAAACCACAAAAGGCCCTGATTTGCCAAAGCAATCCTCTGAAAAAAAAAAATATGGTTGGAGGCATCATGTTCCCTGACTTTAGTCTATACTACAAAGCATCAATAGTTAAAACAGCTTGGTATTGGCAGAGAAACAGACATATGGATCAATGGTGCATTTATACAATGGAATACTACTCAGCAATAAGAAAAGATGAAATACAGTCATTTGTGACAACATGGACGGACCTTGAAAATATCTTATTAGGTGAAATAAGTCAGAATGAAAGAATCAAGATACATATGACCTCACTTATAGGTGGAATATAAAACTGGAAGTAACAAAGAAACAAAGACTCATGGACACAGTCAATAGTTTAGTCACTACAGTGTAGATTATGGTTTGGTGCCAACGCTACATGTAGAGCTTCTTAGAAAAAGTGTCAAAGCAGCTCAATGCTGGTTGCCACCCACTGGGGGCTGCAGAATTAAACAGTTTTTCAAGAAAGATTGCAATGTGAACAGAGCTTGCTGCTCACCTAAGAAAGTTCCTCTGGCCTTGGCAAAGTTGGGTAGAACAGGATCCTAGAGAGTCAGCAGGGTGGAGCAAATGGAGCTCACTAGAACAATCAGGTTCAGATTTGACCATATGGGGGTGGGCACAACACATGAAAGATGATGCCCACCAGGCAGCTGCTTAAGAGGAGGACCCACTCTGAAAAAATGGCAACTATCCTTTGGCTCTTGCCCAAAGCCACAGACTGCAGTCCACCCTGGTGTGACCTTAATGCGCTCTGAAACACTGTCCTTTGGCTGGAGCCCAGGGTGAGTGCCTATGAATGACTGAGTCTCTGTAGGCACTTTAAGAGGACATCCGATTTTTCTGCAGCCTTCCATCCCAACCAGATGGGCAGAGTTCCCACTCTTTTTTACAGTCTTATATTGTGGGGCTTCTTTTCCCAGCACCAGTGCTCTGTGCTAGAGAGTCTGGTATGGGACTGGGGTCTCTTGCTTCTCTGGGGAACCTCTGCAGCTGAAATGTAACTTCTGATTCTCTACAGCCACTGGAGGTTAAATTCCTTTCACATCTGCACTCCTACCAGTCTTGATGTTGCCTCTTAGTGTTTTTAGTTATAAATCTTTTGTTCAGCTAGACTTCAGATGGTTCTCCAGGTTTACTGTTCAATAATTTAATTTTATTTTTAATGTGTACATGGAACAAAGCAGGCATAGCATTTACTTACTCTGCTATCTTGGTTCTTTTTTATTCAAAAATGACTTTTTAAATTG
>PVKE010034208.1:0-17550 GCA_004027555.1 Craseonycteris thonglongyai | reverse complement strand
AGAGAGAGAGAGAGAGAGAGAGAGAGAGAGAGAGAGAGAGAGATACAGAGACAGAGAGAGAACTGAACTGGGGGAGCTCCCAGTTCAGCTTATGGTTCCGCACTGGCCGGGGCTGGGATTCAATCCTCGGTCCCCGGCGCTGCAAAGTGAGCGCTTAACCCACTGAGCCATCCTGGCTTCCCCATCTTTTTCCAACTTCTTGAAATTGATACTTACCACACTGACTTTCAGTTTTTCTTGTTTTCTAACATACCGTATACATTTGAAGCTATACATTTTTTCAAGCATCCCGGAAGTTTGGATATGCCATATTTTCATTATCATTTTCAAAATATTTTCTAATTTTCATTGTGATTTCTTTGACTCATAGTTACTTAGACATAGACTACCTAACTTACAAGCATTTGTGGTTTTCTTTTTTTTTTTTAAGATTTTTGTTTTGACAAAGAGAGACAGAGACAGGGAGACAGGGAGAAGGGGAGGGCCCAGAGCAGTCTCCATAGTTGTATGTCATCAGTTTTCATTTGTGGTTTTCTATACATCATTTTGTTGTTGATTTCTATCAATTCCATATACAGGATTTTCCAGTTCTTTGAAATTTATCAAGATATGCATTAGAGCTTAACAATTTTGGTAAAGGTTGCATATATACTTGAAAAGGTTAGGCAGTCTGTCATTTTGGGGTACAGTTTTCTAAATACATCAAATCAAGTTTGTTAATCATGCTGTCTACTCTTTTATATCAGGTGTTGGCAAACTTTTTCTTAAAGGGCCAGATAGTAAATATTTTAGGCTTGTAGGCCATAATGTCTCTGTTCCAGTCACTCAACTTGGCTATTGCAGCATGAAAGCAGCCATAGAAAAGGCAGCCATGGACAATACATAAATGAATGGATAGGGTTGGGTTCCAATAAAACTTTATTTACTAAAAGCAGTGGCCAGCCTGTGGGCCATAGCTTGTAAATGCCTGTTCTATCTAATTACTGCATACATAGAGATTTAAAGTATTGGTCTGCTTATTTTATCAACTATAAACAAGTCATCCACAAAGAATGTGGATTGGTATGGTTCTGCTTTTCATTCTGTAATTTTTGTTTTGTGTACCGGTATTTTGAAGCAATGTGAATAGATACATACAAACGTAGAGTTTAAATGTAAGTTTTCCTGGTGAACAATTCTTTTAGAAATATAAAATGTCTCTATTTCTAACTATGCTTCTCCCATTAAGTGATTTTTTGTATAATATTGATATACTACACTAACTTTCTTTTGTTTAGTGTCATTGTGGTATTTCTTCTACTGTATTTTTATTTAAAACGTATGTTCTGTTATTTAAGGCTGTACTCTTATCAACAATCTATACTTAGTTTTCTTCTTTTAAAAATCCCACTTGGGGAAGCTGGGATGGCTCAGCAGGTTAAGCACTCACTTTGTAGCCCTGGGGACTGAGGATCGAATCCTGGCCCCCACCTGTGTGGACCCATATGCTGAACTGAGGTGTGTTTCCCATGAGGGAGGCCCCCAGTTTGGTTCTCGTCCCCCAGTTTGGCCCCTGGCTCGAGGGGGTATGCCTCCCATGTGGGAGGCCCCCAGCCCAGTTCCTGTCTGTGCAGCCCCTGCCCACCTGTGTGGAACAAAACCATGTCAAAAACTGATGACATACAACTATAGAGACTGCTATGGGCCCTCCCACTTCTCTCTGTCTCTCTCTGTCTCTGTCAAAAAATAAAATAAATCTTTAAAAAAAAAATCCCACTTGACATCTTTGTCTTGACTTGGCATACCGGTATATGAGTCTGTTTATAATATGTATTATATATATCTCCTTTGTTGGGTAAATATAAACATTGATTACCCCAGTGAGACTCTGCTATGTCCCAAAATTCTAGTGAGAGGTCTAGGTCACAGGATTGTTTCAAGTATAGTTTCTGCTCCTGAGATCTCCTTATTTTTGCCTCAGAATATGTGTTTATTCCAGTGAAGCAAGATTGGACCTGTGTCTGGACATACAGACTTGCAACCCCCAGGATGTCAGCCCCTACCCAGAGCAGTGCCCTTCTTCATAGGCTCCAAGCTTCTTGCCCATAAGAAGTCACAGAAGGGTAGGTGGTACATGGGGACAGCAGTCAGGAGCTTACCTATTTTTTTCTTATTGTTTTGTAGGGATTCTTTATATATTCTGCATATGAGCCCTTTGATACTCTGTGTGCTGGAAATATATTCTCCTAGTCTATGGCTTATCTTTTTGTTCTCTTAATGATGCTTCTGATGAGTACAAATTCTAATTTTTTATACAACTAATTTAACATTAAAAAATATCACCAAAATTTAACAATTTTCATTTTAAATTCATTTTTAAACACTGAGAGGGGGAGGAAATGACTTGAACCCTTAAAAAGCCTTGAGCTTAGAGTAGGATAGGGGAGAAAATTCCCAAAGTTTCTGGCCTGATTAAGAAATAACCTTAGCCTTTCTGTTCATGTTTTCACACAGTTTTACACAATATTTTACAAGAGTAACCTCGGGGTGAGAACTATGGATTAAGTGCTAAATAAATTTGTCATGCTCCACCTCTAATATAAACAATTTGTGAGTGTGTATCCCAACTGATTTTGTTAAAAAGGATAGCAGTGCAAGGAGAAGGAAGAAATAGCTTTTGAACAAAGAACAAAGCCACATAACATATCGTTTTCTACCTACGTATGTTCCTAACCTAGAAGGAGAAACCTGGAATAGCAATAAAGTTAGAAAAAAAAAGAAAAAAAGAATAGCTTAAGGTTTTTCTTAAAACAAAAACAAAACTCCCTGCAGGAGACCAGCACTCGTAATACAGATGTACCCAGTCCCTCGTGACTCTTGCCTGGACTACAGACAGAACGGGGTCCTCACACAGGTCCCCGAGAACAGACACACTTATGAGGTCAGGTGTGGGCCCCTCGGCACCAGTCCCTTACTGCAATTTCTGTGTAAGGCCCAGCTGTGCACAGGACAGGTCAGAGGTGCGGAGACAATATGCCCAGTGGATAACTTCCTTCTAGAGCGCTGATCTGTGAGGAAGGAAGCTGGACTGGGCATGCTCAAGCACAGGACGAGCAGACAAGAGAACAGAGAAAGGCCCCAGTGAGTCCGCTTACTGCAACTGGAAGTGCTTGATCCTGGTAACCACAAGTTTGTACTGGGCACCCAGGGGTGCCATGGATGCTACATCTACAAATATCAGTTGCTTCAGTGGTCCTGTTTCATTCGTTGCTTCTGAAGGACATAAGGTGCGGCTCACTTCTTGGTAGTTGTAGCTCCTCTGGTATCTGTAGCAGCCAATGGAGGGAAAAACCAGCAAGAATGTGACTCAGTGAACAAGCAGGAAAGCCAATGGCATTTCACTTTTCCCCATATTTATTTTCAAGCCCTTCTATTTTCAATTTCAGAATGGACCTATTGATAGTGATTTTAGAATCAGTGTTTGTAGCGTAGGTTTCTGTGACACAAGTAGAGGGACATGAGGGAGGACCGTCGGGTGATGACCAGTTCACTTAGTATGTGTCTGTATTACATTAAGCCATCCTCCTAATTCAATGAGAAAATTTATTAAATTGTAAAAAGGACATTGTCCTGATAAAACAACCAGGGGATTCCATTTTTTTGGTTCTTTAAGCTTTTGCTAAGTGGAGCATGAAGAAAGCCCCAGAAGACAAGTCTATCAAAGTCAATGTTTTAATCCTCAAATTCCTGAACCTTTAACACCAATTTAATACCATACTATACGTCCATGTCTGAATGCTCTCTGGATTTTTTTCTTATAGTGCTATAATGCCTTATATAGTTTCTCCTGTGAAAATCTGCACTTCTTGAGGGCAGGGACTTCGTTGTTGTTGTCTTTTCCCACTGTTGTATCCGCAGCACCCATCACTCAGTAGTACTTAGTACGTATTATGGAATGAAGAATGCACACTTGCTGGGAATTTTGAAGAATGGAGGCAGTGTCACTCATTTAAGGTGACTGCTGGGCTTAGCTCTGTCCTCAGTAGATGACCCACTAACCAAACAACAGCTACAGATCATTTATTTAATTCTAGATAGAATTAAAATGGCAAAAGTTCTTCCAGGCGCTACAAATCTAGGCAGAGTGCTTATCTGAACTTCAAAGAGAAAAGAAATTGATCAGAGCTGGACTCATCCGGGTATGCACACCACCAGCTTTTGCAACGAGCATGCATAATATGTCAACATTCCAAATGTCAGATTTCTCCTTTCACTGGGGAAAAGGCCAATTAAGGTCTAGGACATTGAAAGAAACCAATGTAGTGAAGGTTCCTGGGAGCAGATGCACTTACAGTCCTTGGAAGAGCAGAGGAACCTGCCACGACAGCACCTCTTTCTGCTGGCGAACCACGACAATGACTGGGTAGTCGAGGTTCTCTGAGGAGCTGTTCACATACACCCGCACGGCGTTCACCTGTGAGGCAGGGCAGAGAGACGTAATGCACACCACACACACACACATCATGCCTACCATGTGGAGTGCTGAAAAACTTTTCACTTCTCACATTTACTTCTGATCATAGATAATCCAAATGCCCCAGCTGCCCTTTTCTCACTCATATTATACCACAGCGGGTCTCAACTTTGAATGTGCATTCAAATAACCAGCAGAGATTAAAGAAAAAAAAAACCACATATGGGTCTAAGCGGCCAAAAATTCTGATTAAAGTGGTCCTAGGTGAAATCAAATTATAGAAGCTTCAAATGTCAGGCATTTGAATTGGGCAGTTGACACAAAATTGAGAGTAAGGCAACTTTACTTCTTAGATGTTAAAACAGTCCAACAGTAATTTATTAATTTGATATGAGAAATTTTCTCATAAAAAGAGCATTTTTTAATAAATAATTTCAGGTGTTCAAAACAACCTAATGATTAGACATCTACACCTCTCACAAAGTGATAACCCCAACAAGTGTACCACCCATCTGATACGGTGCATAGCTGTGACAATAGCAATTACCATATTTCCTATGCTGTGCTTTATATCCAGTGACTATATATATATATATATATATATATATATATATATATATATATATACAATTGACAATGGCTGAATGTACAGGTATACAGTACAATGGTTAGGCATTTATAAGTATATAGTTTATTCAATGATCCCCCCAATAAGTCTAGCACCCATCTGACACCATATATAATTTTGACACTACTGATTGTATTCCCCATACTGTATTTCACATTCCCATGACTATTCTGTGAGGACCAATTTGTACTTTCTAATTCCTTCACCTTTCTCACTCAATTCCCCAGCCCCTCTCCCATCTAACAATCATCAGTTTGTTAATCTGTATCTATCAGTCTATTTCTACTTTGTTTGTTCATTTATTCTGTATTTTAGATTTCACATATAAGTGAGATTATATGGCATTTGACTTTCTCAGTCTAATTTATTTGTTAGCATATATCCTCTAGGTCCATACATGTTGTTGCAAACGGTAAGATTTTGTTCTTTTTTGTGACAGAGTAATACTGCATTGTATAAATGTACCACAATTTAATTATCCCATCATCTATTTATGGGCATTTTGGTTGTTTCCATATCTTGGCTATTGTGAAGAGCACTGCAGTAAACATAGGGGTGCATATATTTTTTCTAATTAGTGTTTTGGATTTCCTTGGATAAATACCCAGGAGTGGAATTGCTGAGTCATAAGGTTGTTCTATTTTTAATTTTTGAGGAGCCTCCATACTGTTTTCCATAGTGGTTGCACCAATTTGCAATCCCACCACCAGAGCACATGGCTTCCTTTTTCTTCACATTCTTTGCAACCCTTATTGTTTATTGATTTATTGATGATAGCTATCCTGACAGGAGTGAAGTCATATCTCATTATGGTTTTTATTTGCATTTCTCTGATGATTAGTGATGTTGAGCATCTTGTCATGTGTCTATTGGCCATCTCTATGTCCTGTTTGGAGAAATGGCTATTCAGGTCCACTGCCCTTTTTTAAATTGGATTGTTTGTTTTTTGGTGTTGACTTGCATGAGTTATAGTTCTTTTGGTTATTAACCCCTTATTGGATGTATCACTGGCAAATATCTTCTCCCACTCAGTAGGATGTCTTTTTGTTTTGTTGATGGTTTCCTTTGCTGTGAAAAAAGTTTTTCATTGGATGTAGTCCCATTTGGTTGTTTTTATTTCTTTCCCTTATCCAAGGAGATATATCAATAAAAATATTACTAAGGGTAATGTGTGAGAGTTTACTCCCTATTTTTTTTTCTAGGAGTTTTATGGTTTGGGGTCTAACATGTAAGTCTTTAATCCATTTTTTATTCTTGTATATAGCATAAGAAGGTGGTTCAGTCTCTTTCTTTCTTTCTTTCTTTCTTTGCAAGTATCTGTCCAGCTTTCCCAGCACCATTTATTGAATGGACTTTTACCCCAATGTAAATTCATGCTTCCTTTGTCATAGATTGAATGACCATATAGACATGAATTTCATTTGGGGCTCTCTATTCTGTTCCATTGATCTGTGTGTCTGTTTTTATGCCAATACCATGGTTTTTTTTGGTTACTATGGCCATGTAATATAATTTGATGTCTGGTAGCATAATACCTCCAACTTTGTTCTTTTTTCTCAGGATTGCCATCATTATTCTAAGTCCTTCATGGTTTCATATAAATTTTAGAATTATTTATTCTAGTTCTATGAAAAATGCATTGGATTTTTGATAGGGATTCCATTGAATCTATAGATTGCTTTGGGTAGTATGGAAATTTTAACTGTATTAGTTCTTCTAATCCATGAGCATAGTATGTGTTTAATTTGTATCTTCTTTAATTCTGTCTCCAATATCTTATAATCTTCTCTTTTTTAAAGATTTATTTTATTGTTTGAGAGAAGGAGAGAGAGAGAAAGAGAGAGAGAGAAAAGGGGGGCAGAGCAGTTTCCATAGTTGTACATCATTAGTTGTGATATGGTTTCATTCTATACAGGTGGACGTGGGGCTGTACAGGGTGGGAACTGAGCCAGGGGCCTCTTGCATGGGAGGTGAGAACTTTTGCCATGGAGCCATCCTGGTGGTTCTCAGTTATGGTACACTTCAGCATATGCAATTGCATGGGTAGGGGCTGGGAATTGAAACCTGGACCTTGAGGTTGTGAGGCAAGCGCTTAACTGCTGAGCTATCCTGGCAGACCTCTTATAATTGTCTGAGTACAGATAGATATTTTACTTCCTTGGTTAATTTCTAAGTATTTTATTATTTCTTGATGCAATTATAAATGACATTGTTTTCTTAATTTCTCTTTCTGATAGTTTGGTATTGGTGTTTAAAAATGCAACTGATTTCTGGATATTAAGTTGTGTCCTGCTACTTTACTAAATTTATTTATTAGTTCCAATAGTTTTTTAGTGGAATCTTTAGGATTCTCTCTCTATAGGATTATGTCATCTACCAATAATGACAGTTTTACTTCTTCCATTCCTATTTATATGCCTTTTATGTCTTTCTCTTGTCTGATTGTTGTG
The DNA here is from genome assembly GCA_004027555.1 of Craseonycteris thonglongyai. Lineage (NCBI taxonomy): Eukaryota > Metazoa > Chordata > Mammalia > Chiroptera > Craseonycteridae > Craseonycteris > Craseonycteris thonglongyai. The sequence continues at coordinate 10,019 of PVKE010034208.1, read as the reverse complement.
TGTAGAAGTTCCAGTACTATGTTGAATAAAAGTGGTAAAAGTTGGCATCCTTGTCTTGTTCCTGATTTTTTTTTGAAGATTTATTTTTATTGCTTTTGACAGAGAGAGAGAGATACAGAGACAGAGAGAGAGAGAAAGGGGAGGGCCCAGAACAGTCTCCATAGTTGCACATCATTAGTTTTTCCACATAGTTTCATTCCACAGGTGGGTGGGGGCTGCACAGGGCAGGCACTGGGCTGGGGTCTCATCCTGGTGAGAACTGAACTGGGGGCACTCCCCAGTTCGGCATATGGGTCCGCACGAGCCAGGGCCAGGATTTGATCCCCAGTCCCCAGGGCTTCAAAGTGAGCACTCAACCCACTGAGTCTTCCTGATTTTAAGGGGAATGTTTTTAGTTATTCCCCATTGAGTATAGTATTAGCTGTGGTTTTGTCATAACTGACCTTTATTACATTGAAATATGTGCCCTCTAGTCCCACTTTGCTAAGAGTTTTTGTCATAAATAGATGCTTAATATTGTGAAATGTTTCTTCTGCATCTATTGACATGATCATATGATGTTTTTCATTTTGTTTATGTGATGTATCATAAACATTAATTGCTTTGTGGATATGGAACTAACCTTGAAAACCAGAAATGAATCCCACTTGATTATGGTGTATGATACTTTTAATGTACTGCTGAATTGTTTGTTAATATTTTGTTGAGGATTTTTGCATCTATGTTTATTACAGATATTGCTTATAGTTGACATTTTTGTAATGTCTTTGTCTGGTTTGGGAATCAGAGTAATGGTGGCCTTGTAGAATGAGCGTGGGAGCCTTTCTTTCCCTTGGATTTTTTTGGAATAGTTGAGGAGAATAGATGTTAATTCTTTTTTGAATATTTGGCAAAATTCATTTGTGAAGCCATCTGGTCCAGGACTTTTGTTTGTTGGGAGCTTGCTGATAACTGATTTGATTTTGTTGGTAGTAATTGGTCTGTTCAGATTTTCTGTTTCTTCTTGGTACAATTTTGGAAGACTGTATGCTTTTAGTAATTTATCCATTTCTTCCAGATTGACCAATATCTTGGCATATGATTACCTGTAGTATTTTCTTAAAAAAAATTTTATTTTTTTGAGGGGGTGGGGATTTCTGTGGTGTCTATTGTCACTTCTCTTTCATTTCTGATTTTATTTATTTGGATCCTCTCTTATTTCTTGATGTGTGTTAAAGAGTTGTCAGTTTTGTTTATCTTTAGGAAAAACAGCTCTGGGATTAATTGATCTTTTGTGTTGTTTTTTTAGTTTCTATTTTGTTTATTCCTGCTCTGATCTTTATTATTTCTTTCCTTCCTTGTACTCACATTGGGCTTTGTTTGCTGTTCTTTTTTTAATTCCTAGGTATAGAGTTGGATTGAAATATTTTGTTTCTTAAGGTAGTCCTGCATTGCTATGATTTTCCTTCGTAGGACTGGGTTTGCTGTGTTCCTTTGATGTTAGGTCATTGTGTTTTTATTTTGGTCCCAAGGTATCTTTTGATTTCTTTCTTGATCTCATTTATTGACCCATTCATTATTTAGTAGCATGTTATTTAGCCTCCATATGTTTGTGTGTTTTTCAGTGTTTTCCCTTGTAATTTATTTCTAGTTTCATACCATTGTGGTCAAAGAAGATGCTTGATATGATTTTAATCTTCTAAAATGTACTGAGACTTGTTTTATGACCTGACATGTGGTTTATCTTGGAAAATGTTTGATGCACATTTGAAAAGAATGTGTATTCTTCCATGTTAGGATAAAATGCTTTAAAAATATCAATTAAATCCATCTGGTCTAGTGTGTCATTTAAGGCCACCGTTTCTGTGCTGATTTTCTGCCTGAAAGGCCTGTCCATAGGTATTAGTGGGCGTTAAAGTCGTCTACTATGATTGTGTTACTGTTGATGTCGCCTTTATGTTAGCCAATATTTGCTTTATTTATTTAGGTGCTTTTATGTTGGGTGCATAAATGCTCACTAGGGTGATGTCCTCTGTTGGATTGATCCCTTTAGTATTATGAAATGTCCTTCTTTGTCTCTTATTAAATAGTCTTTGTGTTCTGCTGCTTTGTGAGCAGTTTTCTTTAACAAATAAATATCAAATAAATAATAAACAAACAAACAAATAATAAAAGAATAGGCAGGTACCTTTGGATACCTGACCCTGGTTCTTGACAGCTTCTAAATCTTTCAAAATTTTTGGGGGTGATAGGAGCCTCTTTTGTTCTAAGAAGGAGACTCTTGGTGGGTTCCTGGATAGCTTTAGGATAGAAGCTGGTCAACAGAAAGACCAACCAAACCATGAGTAAAAGGGTTGGAACTTTCACCTTTTTTTTTAATTTTAAGACTTTTATTGTTTGAGAGAGGTGAGAGAAGGGGTAACAGGGGGAGGGCCCAGAGCTATCTCCACAGTTGTACATCATCATTGTGACATAGTTTTATTCCACACAGGTGGATGTGGGGCCATGTGGGGCAGGGACTGAACAGGGGGGCTCCCACATGGGAGGTGAGAACCTTCACCACCATCCCGTTGGTTACCAGTTGCACCTAAGTTCAGCACTTTGGTTTCCATTGTCCAATGCCAGGATTTGATCCCTGGACCTAGCAATTGCAAGGCAAGTGCTCAACTTGCTGAGCTATCCTGAATACCTGGAACTCTTAGCTTTAATCTCCTATCCTCAGGGAAGTAGAAAACTCTGGAGGTTGAGTTAATGATTACACCTATGTGATAAAGCTTCATAAAAATCCCCTAGAAACGGGGCTTGAAGAACTTCTGGTGGTGAACATATCCATGACCTGGGAGGGTGGCACACCTATACTCCACAGAGAGAGCAGTTTCTACAGTTGGGAACTCTCTGGACCTCATCCATGCATCTCTTCCATATGGCCATTCCTGAGTTATATCCTCTTCTAATGAAGCATTAATCTAATAAATAAACATTCTTTTTTTTGAGTTCTGTGACCTGCTCTAGCAAATAAATCATACCTGAGGAAGGGGTCATGGGAACTTCTGATTTATAGCTGGTGGGTCAGAAGCATTGGTGATAACCTGGACTTGCAACTAGTGTTCTGAAGGGGTGGATAAGCATTCTTGTGTCCCTGAACCCTCAACCTATGAGATCTGGTGCTAACACCTGGTAGTTAGTATCAGAACTGAATTGAATTGTAGGATACTCAACTGGTGTCACAAAATTGCTTGATGTGCAGAAAACTCACATCTGGTGTCAGAAGTATTGTGAGTATGAGTAGAATAGTGAGTTTCTCCTAAAGACTATCAAAAGCATTTTTTTAACATAGCCAAATTTACCTCTTTTTTCTTGTACACTTCTTCCATCACTTTTAAAAATTGACATATAATTCACACCTACATAGCTCACTCTTAAAGTGAACAACCCAGTAGTTTTTAGTATATTCACAGAGCTATGCAATCACCACCACTATCTAATTCCAGCATTTTTTATCACCTCCAAAAAGAAGCCTGTATCCGTTAGCAGTTACTCCTCATTCCCTCCTTGCCCCAATCTCTGGTAAACACTAATCTATTTCTCTATGGATTTGCCTATTCTGAACATTACAGATACTTGGAATAATATATGTCCTTTTGTATCTGGCTTATTTCATTTACGGTAACATGTTTTCAGTGTTCTTGCATAGTGCTGTAGCATGTATCAATACTTCATTTCTTTTTATTGCTAAATAATATTCCATTTTATGGATATACTGCATTTGTTTATCAATATTTCAGGTGATGGACATTTTAGTTGTTTCCACGTTTTGGTTATTACAATGTTGCTATGAACATTTATGTACAGGTTTTTGTGTGAACATGTTTTCAATTTTTTTTGAGTGTGTATTAGGAGTAGACTTGCTGGATGACATAGTAATTCTGTGTTTAACTTTTCTGAGGAACTGTCAAAATGTTTTCCAAAGAGGTGTGTCATTTTGCTTTCTAGCAGTTTACATTACCAGCAATGTATGAGTTCCAATTTCTCCACACCCTTGCTAACACTTGTAATTGCCTGTTTCTTGATTATAAACATCCTAGTGGGTGTGAAGTGGTATCTCATTGTGAACCTTACTGTATTTTAACTGTTAATTTACCTGCCTGGCTCTTTTAGGAAGCTGAAAACATCACCATTAGCATTCCTAGAGCTGACAGAATGAATTAGCTTGGAAGCAGCCTCACTTTGGGGGTTCACAAAAACTCACAGGCATTTTACAGTGCATGGTTGCAGAGCATACTTTAGTTTGGCTTAAATCTACTGTAGTCAGAACTGTGGTAAAACCTAACGAAAGCAGTGAACTAGGTAAGCTTAATCTTTAGCTTGTTTGCTTCTCTTTTCTTTACCTAGGATTCAGCCTCCTCCTCTTTTCTTAGATTACTTAGTGCCAGAAGGTATTTCCCTCCATTACTTTTTCCACACTTTAAAGCAGTGATTCTGAAATTCTAGTGTGCTGTTGAACATTTAACTCCCTTGAGCCCACAGCCAGCATTTCTGATTCAGCAAATCACGAACAGAACTTTAAAATGTGTGTTTTAAACAAGCATGCTGGGGATGCTGGGATAGCTCAGCAATTGAGTGCTTGCCTAGGAGTTGTGAAGCCCAGGGTTTGATTCCTGATCCTGGCCCATGCAAACCCATATACTGAACCACGGTGCAACTGGTAACCGCCAGTTTACCATGGCCATAAAGGTTCTCGCTTTCCATGTGGGAGGCCCTTTGTTCAGTTCCTGCCCTGTGCGGCCCCACATCCACCTCTGTGGAATGAAACCATGTCACAACTAATGATGTACAACTATGGAGACTGCTCTTGGACCTCCCCCTTCGCTCTCTCACTCCTTCTCTTAAATAATAAAATAAATCTTAAAAACAAAAAACAAACAAACAATAAAAACAAGCATCCTGGGTGATTCTGATATACATAGATTGGAGTCTACACTTTGAGAAGTACTGCTTCAAAAAAGCCATCTGGTAAATGGCCCCATTTGTCAGCAATTCATCAACATCTGTAAGCTGGCTTGTCTTAGGGCTGAATCTGGGCTGGCAGGAAGGTCTGCTGGGAGAAGAGCAGAACAGACATATCCCTGCCATAGTTACCCTGCTCTCCTGTTCATCTACGTCCTAATTTTACTCCTGGTCTGGCTTTTATAATTCACTTACTTTTTAATTATTTCATAATGATTTTACTAATTATAATAAAAACAAACTCAGAGATACTAGCATAATAAATTGCAAGAAAATATATTAAAGTAGGAGATAGGAGACACTGGATAGTTTTTCAAGATGAACAGATAATGCATGACCCCCAGGAAAGGATAAAGAGCCCTGTTCAAAATTTGCTTTGCCTTCCCAGAAGCTACTGTGCAACTGAGAAAACTGGATTACATTTGTACCATGAAGCAAGTTGTGTAAAGGCAAAACTTAATGAAGAACAGGTTATTGACCATACATAATGGACCCTGGCACCTTGTAACACACCATTCTTTAAAGACATTTTCTCTCCTGTTGCTTCTTCCTGTTGTCATGACAATGAAGCATTTTTATTACATAGATCTTGTTTTCTTCCTATGTTTATTATAAACACAGAATTGTATTATAGTTAAGGGAGAAGAATTATTTAAGTACTCCCATCTCTGATATTATATAGATCATAATTATGAAAGGTCTTAAAGCTTAGAGACTTCCTTTTTAATTTTTTAAAACATGTCAGTAGGAAAAAATTCCAAATGATAAGTAATATAGTTCTTTTGCATGAAGAGAATGAAAATGAGTTTATTTCAAACTCTAGTTTGGTTCTACTAAAGTAATGAAACTGTAGGCTTTATTAGTTGCAACATCAGATTAAGAATAAGAGATTATTGGTTTTCATTATTAAGTAGAGCATGATCTTGAAAAACTAACTCCACTTGTCAAATAGCTATAATAGTGTTTGCTAATGGTTTCTTTTCCTAATGCATAATGTTTCCTAATGTTTTCATAACTCTGTATGTTCACTGGGTGCATATCTTGTTGGTATTTATGATCTTTGGTCCTTTCTTCCTTCCTCCCTCCATCCCTCTGTTCCTCCCTCCTTTCCTTTCCTTTCCTCCTTCCTTCCTTCCCTCTTTCCATCCTTTTGTCCTACCCTCCCATGCTCCCTCTATCATTCATCAAATATTTACTGAATCAGGAGCTATGGGAGGTACCAGAGCTATACTAAAGGCAACCCTGTCCTGTAGGAGCTCATGATCTATCTAATCAGAGAGACACACAGTGTTATCACCAACAGCATAATGTGATCGTAGTATGGTAGCAACGTGATCAGGTACTGTGGGCACACAGAAGACAAAATGGCTACCCATGTGGGAGAGTCAGGGAAAACAACACAGAAGCTGGTCAGTCACTTCCCAAGTTAGAGTGAAGTTGGGCTCATCCACATAGGTTCTGCTGTTGCCTGCCTTGGGTACATGACCTTGACTCATAGTGTTAGGAAAGCTTAAATCCAGGTGCGTGCTCAGGGAGAGTATCTGTCCAGAGATTTCATTTACAGATGATGATCCTGAGACATAGAAGTGATGTGATTTCCCCAAATATACTCAGCTATGAAAGAATTATGATTATAAACCAAAGTTTTTTGTGTCACAATCTTCACATAATGCTAGGTCCGATCATGCTGTCATCACTATGTAGTATCTCTGGCTTCACTGAACACCAATGTGGGTACAGGTTTCTCCCACCATTCCACTGTGAAATCTTTAAACTTATCTTACTATTCCACCATGAAGCTCCATACATGAAGGGAAGAGACAAACCACAGACTATGAGGTGTTACTTGTACATATACAAAAAACAAAAATATCAGTATCTTGAGTATACAAAGAACCCCCAATACTCATAAAAAGAACAACAACAACAAAAAGCAAAAATACATAAAGGATATAAAAATCAACTGAAGAGGAGAAAAATAACCAAAGAACATGTGAAAAGATGTTCAGCACTTTATATTTATGGAAAAGGTAAAGCCTCAAAAGAATGAGAATGGGGAAGCCGGGATGGCTCAGTGGGTTAGGTGCTCACTTTGCAGCCCGAGGACCGAGGATCGAATCCCGGGCCTGGCCGTGCTGACCCATATGCTGAACTGGGGAGTGCCCCCAGTTCAGTTCTCACCGGGGCTAGATCCCAGCCCAGTTCCTGCCCTGTGCAGCCCCGCCCACCTGTGGAATGAAACTATGTGGAAAAACTGATGATGTGCAACTGTGGAGACTGTTCTGGGCCCTCCCCCTCCTCTCTGTCTCTGTCTCTGTATCTCTCTCTGTCAAAAACAATAAATAAATCTTAAAAAAAAATGAGAATGCCACATTTGCAAGAATGTAAAGAAACTGGAACTTTTGCATATTGTTATGAAAATGTCTGCAAAAGTTGAAGATGAGTTCACATTCATATTACATCCCAGCATGTCCACTCATAAGTTTATATGCAGGAAAAACTCTCCTATATATATGCACAAGGAATCATGAACAAGAATATTCATTACAAGCACTGGTTGCAATAATAACATTCGGAAATAACATAAATAGCAACAAAAATAAGCGAAATAACAAGAGTTTAAATAAGTAAATTGTATTCATACAATAAAATACTATTCAGTGGATAAAAATGAATAAACTAGCATATGGATCAGTATGGATAACTCAAGAAGGTAAACTGAGAGAAAGAGCAGGTTACTTAAGGATATGTACTGCATGATCCCATTTATGTAAACTTTGTAAACAAGCAAAATAATACTATATATATATATATATATATATATATATATATATATATATATATAGATATACCTTTAGTAAAATATACACACATATAAATGAAAAACACCAAATCTAAGATAATGTTTTTCAAAAGCTTTGAAGAATCTGAGACTTTAGCATACTTGCCACAATTTCATTGATACGGACAGAAGACACAGACTTCTAGGTTGGAGACAAAGGACTTTATTACTCTTCACAGAAAGCAGCATGAGCATCATCAAATTTGCATCAGTTCCTTTTGCCCCCAAGTATGTGAGGTAATGTGAATAGGCTCAGATGAATGCCTACTTATGTGCACTGGGTTGTACTGCAGGGGAGGAACAATGAGCATAGGGAACCCGTATCTTTTATAACGGGCAGTAAACCGGCATGAACTTTGCTCCAGAGAGGGAAACTATCTCTAGCTTCTGAGGCTGTTCCCTATATCCTTGAAATGCTACTATAGAAAAAATTTCTTCTTATAAGATGTGCAGAAATCAAGAGACCTATGAAGAATTGTCTCCCTAAAATGATTATTTTGGGGGATGAAGAAAGAGGATAGGTGAGGCTAAATAGGGAACTCTAATTATCTTTTTGTTTCTTAAGCTCAGTTGTGGGTACATAGGTGTTTGTTACATAATTTTTTAATACATGTTTATATCTCTAAAATATTTCATAGTAGTAATTTTTAAAAAAGCCATCACATGGCTTGTGTATTTGCTCACTTCTGAGTGACACCACTCATTTTGTACAGACTCTTTGTTATTCAGAGATGTGACAAACACTCAGTTCCCAAACACAGTCTTTTTGATTTCCTGGCTCATTTTACCATAGTTTATCCTTATTCTAGTGTTTGATCTGCTCATGCCAACTTCATTGATTAGTCTATCTATCTAGCTGTCTGTTTATTTATATACCTATACTTATATCATCCATATCTATTCTATCTGTCTATCTATCTATCTATCTATCTATCTATCTATCTATCTATCTATCTATCTATCTCTACCTATCATCTATCTACCATCATCAATCAATCATCTATCAATCATCTATCATGCAGACAGAAATTATATATTTTAGGATAGAATGCTGAAGAAACACTGGCTATTAGCTGCTTCTTTTTGTCTCAACCAGCTACAAAACTTTGCTTTGTCTTTAGTCTCATTAACATGCCTCATTTTTCCATTGCTTTATCCTGGAAAAATAAATATAGTCAGGGGACCCAGATGAAGCTAGTCCTGCCTTGAATAGTAATGTACTACCCTAGAGTCTGTGTTATGGAGTATATTAGTTTCCTAGGGCTGCTGCAGCAAAGTACCATAAACTGGGTGGCTTACAATAACAGAAATTTATTTTCTCACAGTTTTGAAGGCTAGAAGTGTAAAATAAAGGTGTCAGCAGGATCATGCCCCTCTGAGATTGGGTAGAATCCTTCCTTGCTTCTTTCTAGCTTCTGATGTTGGCAGTCAATCCTTGGTGTTTCTTGGCTTGTAGCAGCAGCACTACCACCTCTGTCTCTGTTGTCACATGATGTTCTCCTTGTGTCTCTGTCTTCACATGTTGTTTTCTTCTCTGTGAACATCTGTGTTCAAATTTTCCACTTATAAGGATTTTAGTCCCACTGGATTACAGCTCACCCTAACAACCTCATCTTTACTTGATTAGATTTGTAAGGACCATACGTCCAAATAAGGTCATACTCACAGGTTCCAGGGATTAGTACTTCATATATTTTGAGGGGACATAAATCAAAACATAGCATTACATTTGTAGGAGTATTAAGCAATAAAGTTGTTCTGCAAGATTCTGTACCTTTCCCTGACCATCAGCTTTTCTCCAACTTGTACCTACCTGCCAAGAACCTTCATGCTGGGTAAAGGCAGGCCTGCTGGGAGGGCCCATTATGTGGCTGTTTCATGAAAACAGCTACCCTTGAGCAAAATGGCCTTGTTATTCTGAATCCTTTCCTTTTTTTTTTAAAGATTTATTTATTGTTTTTGACACAGAGAGAGAGAGATACAGTCAGAGACAGAGAGAAGGGGGAGGGCCCAGAACAGTCTCCATAGTTGTACATCATTGGTTTTTCCACATAGTTTTATTCCACAGGTGGGCGGGGCTGCACAGGGCAGGAATTGGGCCAGGGTCTCACTCCAGTGAGAACTGAACCGGGGGCACCCCCCAGTTCAGCACATGGGTCTGCACGGGCCAGGGCCAGGATTCGATCCTCGG
>PVKE010034207.1:0-17516 GCA_004027555.1 Craseonycteris thonglongyai | reverse complement strand
ATTTTCAAATAGCTAATATCTGTGTGGTATGTGTACATACATATACACACACCATTCACACACAGACAATATGTGTATGCTTACTTATTTATTTCCTGATGATATTATAATTGGAAGTATTGGAATAAAAACATTATTCCGATTTAGAGAACATATTTATATTCTAGTTTTGTTCTAAATTTTTGAAACTGTATACTGTAAATTCTATTCTGTTCATTTTGTTCCACTAAGACATGAAAAACAAACAGGACCCCCAGAACTTTAGTTTGGTTCATGGTTCAGTGGAAGAATAAACCAAACTAAAGCAAAACAAAACCAAACAAAAAATCCTCTAAGATCAGTTTTGGATACAGAATATTAGTGCTTCCTGTCTTGATTTTTAGTTCATAATTTTGTCCCACTTAAGTTCCTCATAATTATTACAACCCTTTTGGTTGGTGTAAAGGATGGATATTTTTCCTGTTATAAAATGATTATTTATTTGCTTGGTTACTTAGACAGCCTTGGGGGTATAGCGGTAAATTAAAATCAAAATGATAATTTAAAATGTCCTTTGTGTTGTTGATTCATCTTCAACTTCCAATGGACTGTGACAAGTGCTACAAACCCGTTTGTGCCTCCCACACTTGTGTGCGCCCTCACAAGAAATAAATGCCCCTTTCTATTTGCATAGTTATAAATTGGTCTTTGTGCCATTGGTAAGTGAGAAGGTAGGGACACAATACAGCATAAGAAAATAGCAGATTTGTACAAGATGCCTGAATAAAGCCAGAACTGGGGGCGGGGGGGGGGGGGAAGCCTTGTTTTGTTTTCAAGACATGTGTGTATTGTACATAGAGCATTTTTTGGACAAAAACTCATTCATGAAAGGTACTGCACAGAAAGTAAATAGCACGTTTGAACGAAAACAAACCTGCCTGATGTACTAATATGTATTTCGAGCCTTTGGGGTGCAAGAAGAATGTTAGTACAGTCGAGTTTTGGATCAATGAGATCTTGGCCTCTATGCTAATTTTATAACCAGTCAAAATGTTAAGAATGGTAATTTTTAAAAAGATTCAGAAATTAGTTTTTTCCCACCTTCTCCTATAAGTCAATACAATATATTATAAATAGTATATTTTTCATTGGACTTTCTCATACCTTTGTTTACATTTATTGGCCCACTGGAGCTATTTATATAAAGCTTAGCAAGTCCTCTTGGACTCTTTAGGTCCATTAACACCTTACTTTTGCAATTTTATATTCATTACTTCCTTGGGTTTATTTTACTATAGACAACAGTCTATTTTGCCTTACCCCTTGCTGGTTTATTATTCCTATCTGAATCCCTGGTAATTTTTTATATTTACCATTATACATATAATAGCTGGTTTTCCATGTGTTTCCTTTATTTCTTTCCTCTCTAGACTCTCTAAAATGCCATCAGATGCTTATTAGTGAGTCCATACAAGGAATAAATAAGTTGAAATTACTATAAATGCCTATTTACATATAATAAAAGTAATATTGTAGGAGATCAGGGCTTCTGTCTAATTCTTTTCCTCTCCAGAACAAACACCTATAATGTAGTTGGTAAGGAAAACAGTATCATAACCTCCCAGGTACTAGGGAAAATTCTTATAGAAGAGAGAGAAAGGGAGATAGAGGTGTTGAGTTTCTCAGCGGAAGTGCATGGGGTATTGAGAACTATAACCTCAGGGAGGAGCATGAGGTAAAACTATACAGGTGGGGGAGTATATCTTGCCAGTCATTCTAGGTCATTAGAAGACATTTTCAATGCATTTAGGGTATAAGAGGTTGTTGAAAAGAGTTAGGTAGGAGAATTATATTATCCCATTCGTGACAAAAGATTCTTCTGAGTGTCATGAGGAGTGCAAATGTAGAAAGACGACAAGGTGAGAATCGAGAAGGCAGGTGGTCAAAGAAAATTAAGGGTTGCTTTAGCAAGATGGGGAGAGTCTGTGCTTCTTGAGTATTTGTGAGCATTTTATAGTCCAACACATAATTCCATGCAATGACTCCTCCAACTAGAAAACAAAAATAGGAGAATGATGTTTCCAAGTGTTTTTTAATTTTTTTTTCTATAAGAACTGCTATTTTGGAGAAAGAAATATGCAGGAAAATGAAGTTATGATGTTTATGATACTAAGATTATCTTCTTTTATGTTCCTTTAGTCTTGGTATTCTGTAGTATCTTGGGTAAATAGGATCATATTCACCAGGATTCATCTAGACTCTGGGTTCCAGGACCTAGCAACTTTATTGACCACTGTCTTTGTATTTTAGGTTTGATTACATAGTTCTGTATCGTATTTGCTTTGATCAAATGTAGCAGCTTTCACTGTGTCAATGCGGCTCTTTCCTCAGCCTCCACCTCTCTCCACTTCAGCCCACAGGAACCTTCTCCAGTCCTCTGGCTTCCAATGCTTATCCTATCCCTACTTTGATTTAACTCATGCCATCTCGATTTTAACAACAGTTTTCCTTCTGTATCGCTGCAATTCTGTCTTCCCAGGAATATTGCTCCAACCATTCAATATAGGTTTAAAAAAAGAGATCAAAGAGAAAAACTAGAAAACCAACCCCAGAGCAGATGTTTGAGGTGCTGTATACGTGAGTAGAGTTGAGCTGACATGTCCCAGTAGAAGGTAAATACTTTCCTGTGTTTATTGAGACACACCATTCAATTCCTTACAGTTGCTCACTCACTTTTCATCACTTCTGTTCAGCATGCCTCCTGCTATGATTTCCTTTGATTCTTGTTATTTCTCCAATGTTCACCAACCATAGTTCTTTATGAACAGCAATCACAACTGTTTATAAATTTCTTCTCCAGTGACACTACTCTATTTCTTTTAAAGTTCCTACATGATACCAACTTATATCTCACTTGTGTCCTTCGTTTTGCTTAGTGATTTTCAAGTTGTTTATTAGATCTTGATTAACTTAAGAAGATATCGGAAATAAATGTCCAGAGGTATCTTTTTGTCTCAGCTTCCTGACCTATGGCCCTTAAGACTTCTTCTAGAACATGTTTGAGTTCTTCCCTGCAAGGTTAAAAATTCAATATAATGCAATTAGCTATTTCTTTGGATGAATATACAAAAAGTATATGTATTTTAGAAGAGCAGGAGATATAAATCTTGAGTTTCATCACCATTGATGCTAACATTTCTGCCCATCTGTCTAATTGCTATTGACCACAGAAAGTAGTTTTTGATTGAGTCACAATGTAAAGTAATATTGATTATAGTAAATGAACTTTCCCGCATTCACCAAGTCAATTAAGAAAAAAAAAATCTAGAATTGCATCTCATGTAACAAAGTTCAATTTTTTTCATGTCACTGACTTGTAGCCCTGGACTCTTGGCCTAGGCCTGGATATTTGAAGTCAATTCATCCTCTTGTTTAATATCAAAACCCCATCACTCTGAGCTGAAGGATAGTAAAAAAATAAATCTGTATTCCTGCTATTCAAATAGAACAGAAGAAAATTAGAACAAAAACAGATTTGACTTTTAATCTTTCAAATAAGAAGCTTTTCCATGTGCATTTTTTTTTTTACCAAAGTAATGTACATTTTGTTCTAGATTAACAATGAAGAAATCCATATCAAGAGGATATCAGCAGATTGCAGCTGCTATCACACTGGCAGGAGGCTCAACTCTGTTTTTGCTGAGATGACTGATAATGATAGCGTTGTAGGTGGATGAAGCTCCTTTCACCCTAAAATGCTTTCTAAAGATCACTTCTCCCAACTGTGACTGCTGATGCTTAGGCAGCTAAGGACTTAGATGTAGCAATAGAAATGCCACATGACAGGGGAAATGGAGAGGAAGGAAAGCACAAGGTAACAAGACAAATAGAGAACCTCTGGCTAAAGACCCATTCAGGAGCAGGGAAGTTAAGTTATATTATACTCTTGAGATACGAACATAGGGTATGCAAGTTTACAACCTTGAAATCTGCTATGATAACCTATTTGTAGAAATTCACCTTGGCCTGTGATCCCAGGGTCTCTGTATCCCTGGGATGTAAAAGGAGAAATTCAGCAGGTTAAACATATTATTAATATATATTTTATTCTATTTAATTTTTATTGGATTTCCATAGCAATTTATGCTGTGCGAACAAAAAATCAGAAGTGGGTAAGAGTGTTACTCTGTATTTGGCTACTCAATACTTAGCAAATCTGTGTGTCATTATTACCAAAAATGCATAGCTCACTTTCAATCATGCATTGCAGTGTACACTATTATATCATATAGGTTGTTTTTTTTGTGTGTGTTTTTGTGTGTGTGTGTGTGTGTGTGTGTGTGTGTTTAATTAAGGTCCAAATGGTTATAAATGATGGCAAGGCTTATTTCTGTGGTTACTGTTATTTTGTCTCTGTGTTATAGAAAGAAAATTTAAGGCTTGTGGAATTTAATCAACTTGTATAAAATTATGCAGGCAGCAACTGATTATTTAATACCACGTACAGAAATGCCTTCCTTTAGAAAATGTTATTAAATGATGATTGAGACTAGTTACATTTTTGCTGACCTGCATCTCCAAAATATTTTCCATAGAAAACTTTTTGCTCTATTCCAAAGAGTCTCCACATCATAGTTTTCCTTTTGAATATAGAGTGTCTTGGTAATCAATATTGTATGACTATTGTAATATCATTTGTTTTAGAGTTCACATTGCATGATTTGAGTGATTATACTGGTTTTAATAAAGAATACTATGCCATCATTAGGCAGGTAAGCTATTAGAAAAATACACTCCTTAATATGTTTTATAGATGGCCCAATGAATTTCAGCCCTGTGGTTCCCAAGCCCAAAGTACTGAACATCTTCATTACAGAATTTGATTTATTATAAGACAATCATTAGTTTAATTATATTACTCCACTAAATAATTCAACCATTTTCTCCTGTCTGCCTTTCTACATACACAATACTTGCTAAAATTTTGGTATTAGAGTGGTCAAGTGTTTTGCCAAGGAAATACATCACGTAATCTTGAGTATTGGGCAAAATTAGTTTAAATAAAAACTTTTTTCTCATCCCCATTACTACTGTGACTCTCTTGTGAAGATGAAATCATAGTCATAAAATAGAAATGTGTTTCTTTGTGCTTTCCCCTCAGTGTCTGCGACCTGTGGACGATTGAGTGGGTTGTGCACCATGCAACCATATTTAATGACCTTGCACCCACAGTGATGACAATAATTATTTCATGGAAACATTGAGTGCCCATTCTGTGTCTTTTTTTCTAAAAAAAAAATATAGGGATTTAATTAAACCAGGTGATCTAGGTGTCTATTTTTGTAGGACCAGAATTTTAGCATGTGTGGTTCAGGAGATGTAAATAAATAACCAAGAAAATATAGTACAATGAGTTATCACCTCACTCCTGTTAGAATACCAAATTGTCAATTTCCCTATTTATTTCTATGGGCTTTTGCTTCTTATGTTTTGATCCTTTGTTATTAGGTACACACATGTTTATAATTGTTCTATTTTTTGGATGTGTTGATACAATTATGTGATGTGATTAAAGTAACATGGGGCACTTCGAGAGTGACTTGAGGGCTCTTTTAGACCAAGTGGTGAGGAAGGGCATCTTCAAGGAAGTGTCATTTAGGTGAAAATCTGAATGATAAGAATTATCCAGTAAGCAATGATTTGGAGAAAAGCGTTTCAGGCAGAAGAGAGAGGAAGTCCAAAGACCATAAGAAAAGAAGATGCTTGACTGGAGTTTAGTAAGCAAGAGAAAAGTGATACTAGATAAATTCTGCAAAATAAAGACAGAAGGAGCAGAATGTGCAGGAACTAACTGGCCAGAGTAAGGAGTTCAGATTCCATTTTAAACGCAGCATTGAAGGATCAGACTGTTTTGTGCAATCCCATGGAGGTGAATGACAGCCTGACGTACAAAAAGAGTACAAATTCAGCATATGATTTCAGCACAGGCAATGCATTTGCGTGAGGCCTTGGATGCTAGGCTGTTTAAATTTTCTTTGAAAGTTACTGGGAATCAAGGAAGCAATAAATGTGATTGCCCTTTTGAAAGCGTTTTCT
The DNA here is from genome assembly GCA_004027555.1 of Craseonycteris thonglongyai. Classification (NCBI taxonomy): domain Eukaryota; kingdom Metazoa; phylum Chordata; class Mammalia; order Chiroptera; family Craseonycteridae; genus Craseonycteris; species Craseonycteris thonglongyai. The sequence continues at coordinate 11,441 of PVKE010034207.1, read as the reverse complement.
GGAGAATAGATTAGAGAAGCGTAATACTAGAGACTGCTTAACCATTGTTTTAGTTTACTATTAGTGCATATAAAATGACCACAACTGTAGTGACTTAAACAAAATTTGTTTATTCACTCACAGTGCTATAGGTGAGAAGTCTGAGTGGGCTTTGACTTCACAGAGCTGCAAGCAAGTATTGGCTGAGTTGTGCTTTTATTTGGAAGCTCTCGGGCATCTTCATACCTGTACTTCCCTGAGGAGCATTATCAGAAACTTCACCCTGAAAAAGAGAAATATATGTCGATAATAAATTCTAGCTAGTAACTTAAGAAATAAATAAGCAAATAACAATAACAAGACCTGGGAAGGGGGACTAGTACCCAGAGTTGCTACAGCATTTTATCTAGAACATCCAATTCCCAACAACAGCAAAATAATGACATGTGTAAAGAAACAGAAAAGTATGACCCATTTATATGGTACAATTTTTATACACATTATGTCTAATAATGTTACCAATCCCAAAATATATTGTGATAATTATTCATTTTAAAACAGCTGAGAGGAGAAAGGAAAGCAAATACATGTTTACAGTGTTTGCTATACTAATCATCTTTTTTAAAATTCCTGGTAAATTCAAGTTACTCTCTGAAGCCATTTTCTTAGCACAGTACAACTTTGCTTCCACACACCATACCTTATTTTACTTCTTTAATTATGGTTTTCTGTAGTTCTTTAAACATTTATAACAGCTAATTGTGAAGTCTTTTTCTCTTAAATCCAATACTTGGTTACAGTATTTATTGCATGTTATAGACTCTGCATGCTTAGGCTATACTACATTCATTAAAAATTGTTTCTTCTTTTACAATAAATTAACTTTAGCTTACTGCAATGTTTTTACTTTATAAACTTTTCAAACTTTGGACTCTTGTACTAACACTTAGCTTAAAACACAAACAAAATGTACAGTTGTGCAAATACGTTTTATTTCTTTATATCCTTATTCTATAAGTTTTTTTTTATTAAATTTTTTGTTTCACCTTTTAGTCTCTTTTTTTTTTTTTTAATTGATGTTGCTGTTAAACACCCGGGCACAAACACACACATTAGCCTCATGTTTGAGTCACATCATCAATATCATTGTCTGCCACCTTCATATCTTGTCCCCTTGGAAGGTCTTTAGGGGAAATAAAAGGCATGGAGCTGCCATTCTTGGGGTAACAATGCCTTCTGGAATAACTCCACGAAGACCTACCTGTAGCTCTTCTTCAGAGGATATTGCTCTTTTCAGAAATATGTCCACGGTGCTCTCCTTGATTTGTTTATTTTCTTTCTTCTTCTCTTCCTTCTCCTCCTCCTTCTTCTTCTTATTCCTTCTCCTCCTTCTTCTCCTCTTATTCTTCTTCTGCTTCTCCTACTCTGCCTCCTTCTCCTTCTCCTCCTTCTCTTTCTAATTATAATTGTATATTTGCTTGCAAGCCGAACCCTGTGCCCAGGTACTCCACAGCCACCACAGTGGATCACAGGGGCACTATGGGGTATTCAAAATGTTCAAGGTAAGCATGATCATAGTTGGCATTTTAGTGGACACTGCTAGCTAGTTTAGTGTCAACAATAGATCATACTTCCCTTCCTTTTAGTGGTATATGTCATATAGCTTTGATTTTGGTCGTTGTGCTAAAAAGCAAAAGTGGTGTGAAAATTGACATGAAACAGGGAAGGAGGATGGCAATATGTAATCTTATTCCAAGGTGTGTGACACTGTGCAGTGCCCAACACACACACACACAGCTCACTAGTCGGTAAGAATAAAGTAAACCTATGTTTTTACTATTCATTTTATGTGTATTATCTCTTCATTGAGATAATAAGTTGTTAAGACATAAATAGTTTCCAAGTGCTTGGACTTGTTTTCTTAATAAACTCAACTGTTAGGTGTATTTTTATTTATTGTTGGTTTGTTTGTTAATTTATTTATTTCCCAAGAGTTCCATGAAACATTACTGAGACATTAAGGATACTGAGAACCAAGAAAGACTGGGAGCCTTTGGCCTAAAGCAATAAAACAGGCTTGACTTTCTCATGCAGCTAAGTATACCACAGCTGCTTCATTTTTTATGTTAATTCTTTTATTCTTCTATGAAGGCTTTGAGAGATTATTTTTTACACAATCTATCTGACTATAATGATATCTTTTAAACCGTTCCTTACAAAACACTTGCAGAGGGTGTTCTGATAAGCTAGTGTCGACTTTGGATCAAGGTCATCAGTCCCACTACTCCTGTTGGCCTCTATCTCCCTATCTGTGAAATAAGAGAGTGAATATTTGATATCCTCAGGTCCTTTCTAATCCAGCAATCTGTGATGCTACAAGCATGGAAGATACTTGAAATATAATGATGGGATTATCCAAATAACCCTTTGATTTAGGTGGAAGAGAATTATCCTCTGTCTTAAATCAATGGACTATAATTTTGACATGTTTGTGGAGGTTACAGTGATGTAGGTATTTCCAAAATAAAGGATACCAGTTGGGGGCCCCAGATAGGTCGGTGATGGCACCTAGGTACTTGAAACTAGTGTTATCTGGGCCTGGGGGAGCAGGAGAGTCCTATCTTGGTTTTGGGAATTGGAGGGTACAGTGGAAGATAATCACCACATTGTTAAAAGCCATATACTCAGAACTCAATGCTGTTCTTCCAAATGTCCTGAAATTCATGTCATATGTATGAAGAAAAAGTACAAAACCATTTTCCTTTGACACTTAAATGTAAAATCTCAGGGTACTTATTTAAGGGAGGGAGATAACAGCTAAACTGTGTGTGCAGACACAGTGGGCTCTCTAGAGATTTATAGATATAAGTGTCCCTGGCTTTATGTGTCTACTATTGCAGTTACAGCTCTTACACATGAATAAACTCTTAATTACAATTCTGAAAATGCTTTTATTATCATGTCAATGCTACATATAGCACTCTTGAATGCTTTCTCAGAGTTTTTTTTTTAAAGAACTCTGCTTATATGATACGTAGCATACATTTCCTTTCATGCCTGTGCCTGTCACCTATCTTCGTTCTTTTATGCTTTGAATAGATCTCTCGTGCCTTCTGTGTATTATATTAATATCTGTCACTTACTGACTCTTTTATTCTTTATCTCCATCTTCTCGGTTCCTCTGTGGGCTGAACTTTAAATTATTTTTCCTCTTTTATTTTCTTTACTCTTCGGTTTCTGTCTGATGTTTTCCTCTCACAGTACTGTAAGGTATTGTTCCTTGTAGAACCCTTCTTGTGGCTATGTTCATTTATTTTCCAACAATCTTTATCAGATCTGTTTGTTATTTTCTTCTAAGTTTTTAAATCCTTTCCTGTGCAAATTCTTACTTAATGCTCTTAGTTTGCCTCCTTTCTGATTTTCCTTTGACAGTTTTATTACTGTTCCCTCTCATTGTGTTTATTTTTTATTTTTTCTGGATGTGTCTGAAATATGACCTCCCCACTTTCTTTCTACTATTCTTAGGATTCTTCTCCTTTAGACAATGATCCCTCTCCTTGACCTTAGGGTTTTAAATAATTTATTCTCTGAGGTAATCTCTTTGCCTCTCCTACCTTCCATTGTTTGAAATTGATCCTTCCAAAAGAATCAGTAACTCAGAATGGCTCTCTTAGTTATTCAAAGAAAGATACACCTGATATCCTGTAGCACCTACAGCAGTAAATTAGGTTTCAGACATGATAAACTGAGAGGCAGAGATGGAAGCCACTGATGTGAGTTAACTTTTAAGTCACATTAAGTTGCATGATTTTGTAGATACCTTGTACTGTATACGTTCAATGCTTTTCTATATTGGCCCAAGAAAATATAGTCACCTCATGGGATCCTAGTATCGTTTGCGTTCTTTCTCTCCATTAAAAACTAAAGTCCCAGTTTCTGACTCAGATATAAGTTCTACACTTAAAGAGAGATAATCTTTTCTCTGACCCCTGTATAAACTCACTTGCGATGAGGGGGGAAAATGATATAGGAATACACAACTTGTTATATTCTATGTTCTGAAGGCTTGACTGCTAATTCTATGTGGGTTGAAATAAATATTAAGTCAATTCATTACCTCCTATAATATAATGGTCTCTGAATAATGCGTAATTGTTTAAAAGTATGTGATTGATGAGTATCTCCAAGAAAGGCATTAGTGCAAAGTATCAATGTAATATATTGTTCTTTAGGGTGAGATGCCCGTTGAAAAGTATTCCTTGGGTCCTGGGCTCCAGGAAGCTGATCTAGCTGTTGTTGGATACGAGTGTTGGGTAGGAAGGACAGGAAATCTTTTGTTGGTGGCTGTCAGGGAGCTGTAACTGAGCCTCCTTTCAGAACACATGGCAGTTGGGCAAAACATCCTATTATGAGTCCGCTAATCTGAGTTTCTGTTTGAGGTATAGACCTTGGACCGTTGGGCAACATCTATCACTATCCCTTCTCTTTCTAAGTTTTCTCATCCATAACATGAATTGTTTGCACTCACTGAAATTTAAAATCCCTTTCAGCAACTTTTCCTCTGTCATAATGCTTCAAATTCTATCATTAGACATTAATTTCTTTTGTTTTAAGGCTTGTATGTTTTCAAGAACTGCCATTAAAACGCATACCTTAAGGGAAGAATAACACTTAAGAGTAATTTTAGCCAAAATATTTGCGATGGCTTGATTGAAATCCTAAACAGCAAGTCATTTGGAAATAAACCATAAATTGATCAATCAGGAGAAAAGGATGATAGAGAAGCCAAAAGAATACAGAAAAAATAACTAGGTTTTAGTTTCTTTCATATATATTTTGTTAATTCTTAGGAAGATTCGTGGATGTTGTTATTACCATACAAATATTTCATATGAAAGAAGTGAAGTTCAAAAATATTAAATGATTCACCTACAGCAGTGGTCCCATCCTTTTTGGCATCAGGGGCGCAGTTCACAGTAGGTTTTACGATCCTATGAAAATCTAATGCTGTTGTTGATCTGACCAGAGGCGGAGCTGAAGTCGTAATGTGAGCAATGGGGAGAGTCTATAAACACAGACGAAGCTTTCTAACTTCCTGCTGTATGGCCTGCTTCCTAATGGATCACAGATTGGTACCAGTGTGTAACCAAGGGGTTTGGGACTCCCGACCTGTGGTTACCTGGGCAGTATGGTAACTAAGGGAGTATGGAAACCAAGGTTGTAAGATATCAGATTCCATGCCCACATTCTTTCCACTGTAGCATGTTGTTTTTTCCTTTCTTTTTACAATGTTACCTCGAGTGAATTCTGAAGAAATTACATACTTCACATGGATTATCAGATTCAGTCCTCGGAACTTCTCAAAGTGTAAGCTGTGAAGAAGTCAACTAAATAAAGAGTAGGGAAAGTTCAACCAGATAGAGAAAAGTCACAGAGGCCTAAAAATGAGAAATAGCATACTGTTTGAGGAAGTAAAAAAAAAAAAAAAAAAAGACCAGATTAATTAAAGTATAGATTTTGAGAGAATGTATGTGTGATAACTAAAGGAGAGATAAATCTGGAAAGGTAAGTGTCAGATCATGAAGACCTTTTTAGCTTAGTCATGAGTTTTTAATTTGTGTGAAGACAATGGAATTGTTAAGCAAGAGACTGATATGGTCACATTTGTAATTCAAGAAGATACTTTTAATAGAACAGAGATAGCTGTGTGACATGGAGTTTTTGCATCTAGAGCTGATTTCCCTCAAACTTTGTCACTTAGTAGTGTCATTGAACAATTTGTCTCATGCATTTTAACCTTAGGTAATGTTTAAAATATATACCATATCCACCAACAACCAACAGAGATAAAGACAGCCGGCTGATTTCATGCAACTGGATTTTATCCCACCAATATTTATTCTAGTTGGAGATAATGTATAGTATATTTATATACTCAAAAGCGTTAGTAAAATTTGTAATTAGAATACTTGAATTTAAATCTCAGCTCTGCCTTGTGTTTTCGGAATTGTTCAACTTTTTGAAGTCTCCTACTGCTCATGAATTAGATGCAGCTAATAAGAATAGCTATCTTCACAGGATAATTATATGAATTTAATGTGTGGTATATCACCTAATGAAATACAAAGCTCCAGTTAAAACCATTATTGTATTGTCATGTTGTGAGTGCACAGGTATTTGATATCAGGAACCTATCCTTATCATGATGGGAGCTGTTTCTGTGGGAAGGGTATTTTGTGGTATCATGAACAGTGTCTTTCAGCACTTTGAACGTGGAGAATTCAAGCAAGGAGCAGTACTACCTGAAAGAAAGGTTTAAAGTGCCACTCAATACCATAAGAGGCACTGAGAATGTTACAGAAAGAACGTGTCTGCCACAGGGAGCTCAAAGCATGGCAGCGAGTATTCCAGTTATGAATTAGGGAGCTAACAGCATTAAATGGCCTCAGTATTCTGGTGGTTATATTAGAAGAAAGTACCTCCTTCCATTTAAATCAAGTGGAAAAGACGTTGAATCTTAAAGAATTCATTTGGAACAAATGCATAAGTCTCATCAGCACTGGCCTTGATAGAGGGAGTTGACACTCTGATACAGCCAGTAAGAACCAGAGGCAAAAGAAAGATCTATGAGTACAGATAAAGATCTATACTGCGCCAGATCCATGTTCATCACAACGCTGATGGAGTGGTTCTTGGTTTCTTGGTGAAAAGGATCTGAAGAGTGACAGAAAAAAAACAAACAAAAACATAAATACACGCACACACACAAAAACAAGACTATGTTCAATTTATATTGCTCCCTTTTATATTATCATTACAGAATGTACGGCTATTCATTTCTCAAATCACTGTATCAACTTCCTAAAATTATAGGGTAAAGAATCCTTTCTAAGAGGAGGAACTGGAGAATCATTGGGGTAATGGGAACATACATTTTTTAATAAGGGTGGTGGTTATACAGGTATATACATGTGTAAAAATTAATTAAGCTATATATTTATGGTTTGCATATTTAATATATCTTGAGAATAACTAAGACAAGATCATTCCCTCTAGATATCAAATGTATAGGTAGTTAGTTTAATGTATTAGAACTTACTTATTAGAGTTAATATTCAGGTGCTCAAATAAGTTAAATCAAATAAGACAGTTCTCCCCTGCAACATTCATTCATTCAGCATTATAGGGATCTTCTTTCAGGTGCCTATTTCTTCTTGTGTGTGCGATATATCACTCCGCACATACGAGAAAAAAAAATCATGATAAAGCCTTGAAAATCCCTCTTTCTATTCGCCTTTGCCCAGGCTTTCAGCATTTATTGAGAGCTAGAAATCGTCTTTTTCAGCATCTGGCAATTCTGCCTCCTTTTACCAAAGGCCAGCTTTCTACTTCTCTGTTAATATCGTCCCTTGTGCACTCGTACTTGTGAAGCTACTGCTACACACACCTTCAAGTATGAGAAAGCATAGGCAGCCTCTAGGGCCCTTGAGTCCTAGTGCAAAGTCCTTCACACTCCATGACAAGGGCTCCCATTTTCCTAGAAACTCTTTTTCTCTTTCTTTGGCTCTACCGAGGCCAACTCCAGGCCAGAACATTGTGTATGTTAACAACAAATTGGCTGGCGAGAAAAGATGAGGAGGAGGAATGGAGAAGAAGCGGAACTAAGTTTCAAAACAGTGACTTTAATTTCTCCTGCCTGTCAGAACAGAGCTGTGTGGAAGGGCAGCTAAGATCAAATGAACAAAGCACTGTGTGTTTTTGAAACCAGCCCAGCCTCTGCTAATCATGGAATCTTTCATGATTTGAATTATTTCAGATTCCTCCATAAACTCCCCAAATTATGACCTTACATTGTTTAAGTGTTTATTAAAGTTTATCATAACTAACATTTATGAGTATATTATACCTATAACACCAATGAGTCTCTAGGCAGTTTCAGAAAGAAACAAAGTCTCATATATAAACTAATTAGAGAAAACCCTTCTCTCTCAGCCAGGACTAAAAAAAGAATAAAAACATACAGTAAATGTGTCAAATTTAATAAAGTTGTTAAGGAAGGCATAAAGACAAAATAGCACTAATCCTCCTAATGGGACAAGAAAACTTGAAAAACAAAAGTGTAGTGTTCTCCATGGATGATGATGCCCCTTTTAGGGATAATCTGGTGGCAGATGTATTATACAAGCCATCACAAAGGACATGCTGGATGTGTCTTTGATTTGGGTAGCAGGATTGTTTCTGGCCCCCTTTCTGCTAAGCAGTCACTAAGTGGCCTTAGGGCCAAGGACAAAGCACGGGCTTTGGGTTTAGATTGACCTAGCCAGCTATTTCTCAACCTCACTCTTGTGTAGAACACTGAATTTAAAGATTTATTTTTATTGTTTTTGACAGAGAGAAAGAGACAGAGACAGAGAGAAAGGGGAGGGCCCAGAACAGTCTCCATAGTTGTACATCATCTGTTTTTCCACATAGTTTTGCTCCACAGGTGGGTGCTGGGCTGCACAGGGCAGGAACTGGGCCAGGGTCTCACCCCAGTGAGAACCGAACTGGGAGCACTCCCCAGTTCAGCATATGGGTCCACACGGGCCAGGGTGGGGATTCGATCCTCAGTCCCTGGGGCTGCAAAGTGAGTGCTTAACCCACTGAGCCATTCGGGCTTCCCCTAGAACACTGAATTTAGAAATACCAAATAACTCGTTGACTTCCAGCTTTCCCGTCTCTGAAATGGATCAATAAACCTTATTGTTAAAGGTTATTTGGAAATTATGTAAGTGGTCAGTAATCAGCAGGTTTAGTCTCACTCTACCCTCTAACTTTTATGCCAAGTCCATAGAACTCATATGTTCTCTTAATTTTATGTCTGTCTTTCATGTTATTTTTGGAGTTCTTTGAGAATAAGGGATTTTGTTTTAACCATGATTGCATCCTCTCTGGCTAGTGCAGTGCCTGCCATATGAGAAGTAATTGGAAAAGGTAGAAATAAGAAAATTATATAATGCTTAAATTGCTTTAAACAAGTTACTCATTTAGTTAGTCATTTTTATAATGGCGGAAGAATTCAGATAATAGAATATTTAAGTTATTTGGATTTATTATAAGAATTGGTGGGGATATAAGGCTGACTGAGAAACCACCCACTTTCATGCTGAAATTGTAGAGCCTAAAGGACAATGGAAATACTGTTCTAATGACCAGCCATTCTGCCATCCTCTGAGGAGTTCTTGTTCCTCCTGATTCTGGACATGGCAAGAAGTTGGAGAGCCACATCTGGAAATGCAGACCATGAATGTCAAGTTCCATGTATTTTCAAGGTCTACCAGTTCTTAAACTGAGCCACCACTGTCAACAATTGGATAGTAGAACATCAGGTATAGTACTAGAGACTTTCATTTGCCTTACCTCATGATATCCTCCAAAAAATTCTATGATATGGGTATTACTTCCCATATTTTATGGCTAGAAAATAGGCTAAGGAATATTCAGTAAATTTCCTAAATACACATAGGCAGTAAGCTCCAAAACTGTAATTCAAATCAAAGCTCACACATGCCTTTTCCTTGATATCTTAGTGTTGCCTAAGGGTAAATCCTGGTAGAGTTTATAAGAGCAGCACTTATTGTAGCACAAAATACTTCCACAATGCATATAAAATCTCATCCACCAAATAAAGGAATGCAACTTTATTTTTAACATAAAATAATTTAATTAACATTTACTACCTGTGCTACCAAATGAGAGAAACTAAATTTCAGTTACATCAAAGCCCTACTGAGTTCAACACCCTGTCCTGTACTGACCTCTGAGGTTACATCTAAGTTTTAGTGGTATGAGTTAGGTGTTGTTATTTATCCATCAGTGTTTGCACTGAGATGGCATGCTTCATGTTTGGTTTCTCAACACAATCCATAGAAGTTAATCCTGGGGATTTCTTCATGCCCAACCCAAGACATTCTGAGTCTACCTCTTTCTAATTTCCTTTCATGTCTTCTTGAGCTCATGCAAAATTTTAGTTCTGTGTCCCATTAAAATTGGGGAACTCTAAGCAATCTCAAGTTTTGCTTGTGTGTGTGTGTGTGTGTGTGCTGAGACACTACCTCTCACACAGCCTCCCCTAATCTATTAATTCTGCATGATGCTGAGCCCAAGGAACTCTATAAAAATTACTACAACTCAAGGGCTCAAGAGGCTATCTGTGGACAAATACATGGGTCATCTCTTCATATAGGTTTCACATATCTATCCAGGGTTTCAAGTCATTTCACCTTTACCAGTGGGGACATGACAAAATATGAAGGGCAAAGATGGTGGGTCTGAAGTGAAGTAGACTATACGGGCCTTTCTGTGCATAGCTATTTTGTGCCCATCTAGTTGTATGAAAGAGAGGATCATGAGGTAGTTCAGATGGCAAACAGTGTAAGAGTCTCAATGCTCTCCTTCTCCAATCCTCACAACACACCACTGAATGAGAGGTTTTGCTCTCCTAGATCACTGGTTCCCAAGCAAGAATACTACATTTTGACTGCCTTGAATTCAGTGGGAACATAGGGTTCTTTTGTAGCTTGTGTCTTTAATAGAGAGGATACCCTCTACTTCACATTTGGTCCTGACATCCAAAGCCTTGTCAGAAAGTATAACATCCTTCAAAATAGCTGATAAATTGGATGAGACTTGGGGGAGAGACTGACAATTCCCCTTAACTATGGTGGTTTGAGCTATTGCTGGCAACGTCTTTCTTCCCTTTTCTGGTAGGACTGTGAGTTAAGATGAGGGTTCACCTCTTGTAATAAAGCTATTTATTTCAGAGAACCCAAGGAGAGAGAGAGAGAGAGAGAGAGAGAGAGAGAGAGAGAGAGAGCCTCAACTATCACATGTTAAATAATATACATTTCTGCATCTTCCCACCTGAGACCAAAAGCCTGAACCATTTCATTTTACTTTTGAGGAAAAGACAGGGCTGATGACCAAACTTGGCCATGGAGCTAGTACATTAAAATTTTATGTCAAATGTATCCATCAGCTGTTCTGAAGAGAGAGTACTTCTTTCCTCCTCTTCTTTCTCAAATTATAAACCTATAAATTTTCATCTTCAAGAGTTGTATATATAGTCATTCATTTATTATTTATTTCACAAACATTTATTGAATTTTTTTTGTTCCTGTTCTTGGTGCTATGATAGAGTGATAAAAATATAAGATAGGATTCCTGCTCTGGTAGTAAGAAAATAGCCATTAAACAAACAAACAAAAATTTAAAAGATAAGCAAAATCTTTTTAAACAACATGTGTTATAGTAAAATAAACCAAGGGATTGGGGTCGAAAATGAGGCAGATGATGATATACTTCTTTATAAAAGGTAGTCTGGGAAGTCTTAAATAAGGGATTCCCAACCCCGTGGCCCGATTTGTGTGCGCCCGCCATTATTTGACTGCATCAGAAGTTTTTCATAAACACTAAGTAAAACT
>PVKE010034206.1:0-17517 GCA_004027555.1 Craseonycteris thonglongyai | reverse complement strand
ACAAAAAGATAATTTCTCTCTATAAATGTGAAAAGATAAAAAAAAAAAAAAAAAAAAAAAAAAAAAAAAAAAAAAAAAAAAAAACCAAGGGAAGATTCTCAGTAGCGTGGAGGCTGAGAGACTTGTTTGTGGAGTAAGAGAGGAGATTCCCTGCTCTCCTTCCCCTTGAACAAATATCATTCAGCATGTTTTCCCAAGAAAGGTGCTTCTTTTGCTTTATAAAGAAAAAAATAAAAAGTTCTAGTAACTTGCACCACGTGCATCTCTTCCTTAGACATTCAGTGGTGCACCCGCTGTGTGAGTCTGACAATATAAAATATAAAAATGAGTCAGAAATAGTCTCTGTCTTCAAGAAGCTCACTATTTAGTGGAAGCTTAATGATTCATTCGCAAGGAATACCTGTAGTAAGGGTTTTATCTTTATTCATTTTTCTCCCAGTTCTTAAATAAACAAAACTCTTCAGGCAAGTTTTAGTAAGAATTTTGGTGGCAGCTAGGCTGATTGTTCACTGTTCTATACGTGGTGTGGAGTTGTATCTTACAGAGGATTTAGGTTCTCCCAAGTTGTTACAAAAAGAGGGAAATCAAATGTAAACAAAATCAGCTTTCAAAAAGGCCTTAAATTGAAATGGTCTCAAAATACACTGTATTTTAGTCACAATGTATTTTATAACATAGTTTGTGCTCTGCTTTGGGGTGTATTTTGTACAGTGAGTCTATATTACACCATTGAGTCCTATACGCCTCTTTTCCACCCATGTTGGAACTAATTGCTGTATTTTGGTAAGGTGATTAATGCTATTTCAACCTTCAACCTTATTAGCTCACAATGTAACACTGTATTTTTATTTAAGCCCTAATGTCGATGATATACTCTTCATATCATCACTACTATGCTTATTATGGCTCATAGGCTTTCTTGGGTTGCTTTGGAAGCCCAGCCACTTTTATGGGAAAACACAATTTGCTAGTTTAGTAGAAAGAGAGCTTCACATATGTTTCCACCTCAACCCTGCCTTCTCTTAGGTTGACTGACTTCCAGTGGAAAGGGTGGCACCGCTTTTATCCTGAGACAGCCCCACTGCAGGGGTTTCCCAGGGCGTTCGCCTCCCTCCCTCCCGGTGCCAGTCGTCCCAGCATGGCTAGGGGAGTATGGAGCACATTACGGAGAGCACGATTTTGACTTGTGACGCATCTGAATACCTGAGGAAGGTGAGGCTATGCTCATAGATTGTAAGAGACTTTGCTTTGTAAAGTAGAGATACTACTTTAGAGACCCAGGAAGAAATACAGAGGGTGAACTTTCCTGCTATGATTTATTTGCAGTTTAGCATTTTTAAAACTGGGAAATGGGAAATGGAAAGAAACTCTGCTTCAGATTTAATAATTACGGTATACAAGGGCTGCCCGGAAAGAATCCAGCCATAACTGCCTGTTTTTCATGGTATGTGGCTGGATACTTTCCGGACAGCCCTCGAATTCTGCTTAGAAGCTTTCCCTTCTTCTGTCTTGGGTATGTAGTATGAATAGTAACTGCTCTACCTAATGAAAACTTTTTGGCTCTTTTATATACATAATTTTTTTTTTTTTTTGCATAGAATTTTAAACACATAATTCTTTTTCTCATTGTTCTCATTAGGGATTTCATGGGACTGTGAAAAATGGGATTTTACTATACATGATGACATTTAACAGAACCAATTTTTATGAAATGGAAATACTCCAAAAGGGAGGGGAAAAGAAGTATTTATTAATAAATGATTTATTTTTGAACTTAATCAAATAGAATTAAACTAAATTGGCTTTCTTTCTTTCTCTAATAAAATATAAAAGTCCACCTTAATTGTGATATGTAGCTGACATCTCAGCAGAAAGGGAAAAAAATTCCTAATTCACATGCCAGGTCATGTATTTGTAAGGATTCTGTAGCAAGTGACAGAAGCTCTATAGAGATTAATTCAGGCTGAGAACAAATGGATTGGCGTACACACGTGAAACCCGGGCATAGCTGGGTTTATTCTCAGTGCACTTGACTCTTTTCCTCTGGGCTGGCTTCCTTCTCAGTTTGGCTCTCAGGGTAGCAGGAAAGGTGCCTTTGAATCCCCAAGTCATACAGAGCCCTTAAGCCTCTCGTCTCTTTTCTGGAATCCAATGACAAGTCTCATGCAGGGACTTCCACTGGCCCTGTGCCCATCTGGTCACCTCTCTGCTCTTGCAGCTGGGTAGAGAGAGCACAGGGTTAACAATACCAGACCCAGGAGACAAGGGAGGGGTGAGCCCTCAAAAGATGGGGTGCTGGGGAGACAGTAGTGTAGGAAACAGCCTCTTTTACAACACTTCATCTTTCTTACTTTGGAGCCAGCAACTGTACACAGTTGTCATAAAACCACCATTTAAAAAACAAACATGATTGGCTATAGGCCAGAATCAAGGCGCTGACTTTATTAACATATTATTTTGAGTTTTTTTAAATCTAAAAAGTGCTTTTATTTAAACACTGTTTCTTTTAAAAACTGAGGTGGTAATACCTTGATGTTCACAACCTGAAAGTACTGTTTGTAGGTTTTCTACAATTTTCTTTGATTTTTAAAATATCGAATAAGGTTCTCTAAATCAATCCTGCTTGTTCTTAGGTAGGTAGAGTGCTTTGAAGGATAATTTAGTTATCTTTGGCATTGAGAAGATGGTTATGAGTCTGGTTAATGCAATTTTTTAAGTTTAATGTACCATTTTGAAAATAAAATTCAAAACTGATTGCTTTTCAAGGTATTTTGCTTTTAAAACAATGGTCTTTTAAAACAAAAGTTGAGACTGCATTATTCTTGCATTTCTAAGGGCTCCCTCATAATATCTTTTCACCATGATCTCATAGAACTTGTGCATTAAAGGAACTACTTCCCTGACTCCTAACTTTGAAACACTGCTTAAATGTGTAATATGATATCTGTTTAATCACCCAAAAAGTTACTTGTCAAATGTAGTAAGATAAAATCGGACCACCTTTGTTAAGTTGTTTTCCTGCCTCCACTGGGGGAGCAGAGCTAGAGGTTGGAGTAGAGGTTGAAAGAGAGGGTGGTACCTTGACACTATTTTTATATTCTAATCACTGTATTCATGTCTTCATACTCCAGTGCCATAAAAACAATAATTGTAACATCAACCTTCAGTTTATGAATGATGTGCACAGTAGGAGTTGTACAATTTTCCCAAATTCTACTTGGTAGTTGGTCCTTTAGTGAATGTTAAATGTTGGTAGCTTATTGGTCAATATAATCATTGTACATAAAAATGAACATCCATGGAATTGGATGTGATTTGTCAGTAAGAATTGTAGATGGGACTTTGTATTTGTAGATTAGTTTATGTCTCTCTTGGGATTTGTTCAGGTCTTATCTGAAAAATCACTGCTACTGCAGAAACCTGTTATGATTGGAGTTCCCTAATATTTCCATATATTGACAAATTAAGACATGAAATCTGTTAAAAATAATACAACCTTCCTTACAGAACTATATCTTAACACATCTGTAGCTTTTGGCAGAACACTTTGTCACAATATTATTAATTTTAGCTGAGGATACTATTTCAGTGTTTGATTTAAGTTGGAATGTACATGCTAATGAAAAATTTAATTCCCTTTGACTAGAATTAGCTTTGCTAACTAGAGCCCTCTCACAGCATAATGCTGATGAGTAAGGACACATCAGACTCCAGTTGGTGGCAACTCTGAGTTGACAACCTCGCTCTACGTCTAATCAGAATATTCTGTCTTGGGGACTTGTCATGATAATACTAGCTGCCATGTGTCAGGATGTTACACACCCATCTCATTTGGTTTATGGGGATGTATATGTCGGTATACATGCATTTCTTTAAAGAAATTCATATATTGTTACTCTCCATAAGTCTAGTAGTATCGCCTCCCTATTACACATTGGAAAACCGAGGTTCGGAAAGATGACACCCGAAGGTCACCCAGACTCACAGGGACAGGTATGAATGGGAACAGTTTTGAGTCCCCCTCCTTCACTTTCCAGGGAGAATATTTCATATGTCAGACAAATTTTCCTTTCTGTTTCTCTATTACAAGGAAAATTCCCGCAATTCTGAATTGTTTGCGTGGGTGTTGAATACGGTAAAACATTGGGCAAGTATTTAAAATAAAAGCTTCATTGCTTGGTTTTATTTCTAAACAAAGTCGGGGCAATGAAGTTTAATCTGTACAGCTAAACTGCACGATAAAATAGTTATTCCCAAGAATGACTAACCAAACAGGAAGTTGGCATTAATTCTTGCTACCTTTGTCAGACAATATTGTCAGCAGTGATAGGTAGAAGCCTAGATACTTTTAGGATAAGTACACTTGAGAAAATTGTATACTTGATACTGGGAAGAATATCTTGTTCTCAGGTCTGCCCCCTGCGCTTTATTTCACTCACCAGGAAGGTGTTTGTTAGCATCCTTGTTCAGAACATGTTCTGATGAATGTAGGAACGAATGTCTGATGCAATTAGGAATTTTTTTATAAGTGTGGAGACTCTTTTCAGAGTATACTTTGCTTAAATAAAATTGAACCAAGCTGGGTAGAAGAATAACTCCTTGTATTTGAGTAACTCTCTCTTCTTGCACACTCAAGGACTGCATGCTAACGCAGTTCTTGTGAAGAGGTGGTAAAAACAGGTGTGGGATGTTGGCAGGCCTTATTCTTTAAGTGTTTGTGTTGTTATGTTTTCTATTTGGGCTTAACGTCTCAGCTGGAAGTAACCATGGCCCATAGCCATCGAACCCAGTACCCTTAGTCCACAGATACATGGATTGAGGCTGAGTGATGGCAGGCCACTGCCCGTGCATCTGGCCGAGCAGGGGCTACCACTCAGGTTTCTTGTTTTGGTTTCTGGCACAAGCGTTTCTGTAGGAAATGAGTGCAAACAAGAGCGAATCTATGGACCATGTCGGTCTCTTCATGAAGTCCGCATTCTTTTGGAAGTGAGTGCACTGCGCCAACTTTGTTGGTGAGGCCATCACCACGCATGCGCGCCATCAGAGGCCATGGTCCCCGATGTGGGAGCCCGGGAAGGAATTTTCATTCTGCCGCGGGTGTTCAGGGCATTGTTAGCCTTCCACAGTGCTGTAGCTTACGGTTAAGATTTAAATAGTCAGAAAATTGTTAGCCGGTGCACCAGCTGAGTGTTCTTGTTCGTTGTTTCAGCTTTGAAAAGTGGTTTTTCAAGCAGGATTATCCTTGACAACGCTTTTGGTCAGCTCCTTCCCCGTGGGTGCTGCCAGAGGGAGACTGCGATTGCTGTCCTTACCTCTCCCGGTGCCGGTGACGCTGCGGGTCTGAACAGGAGCCACCTCTACTCCCCCAAAGCCCAGGGGGTGCAGAGGGGGAAGATGAGGTTCAGGTCCCGGGCCTGCTCAGGCGTGTGGGGGATGAACTGCTGAGCGCTTTCTGGTTCAGGTCCTTGAGCTGGTCTGGCTGTACTGATGGCTGACGTAGTTGACACGACTAGAAGGAGGGACTGTGTCCCTGCTGGGGATCAGGCCAGAGCAGAGGAGAAGGGGCTCGCCTGTGTGAGGCTGAGCCCAGAAAAGGGGGACGAGGTGGCAGTTCCGGGGACACTGCGCACTCCTTAGGTAAGTGTAATGGGGACATGGCGCTGAGCTCTCCGGAAGCTAAGTGTGGACGTGAAAAGGTCTTTTCTACAATCCGTCTGCCATGTGCTCCGTGGCAGTACTGGTCAGGGGTCAGTGCAGGAAACAAAGAGATATCGTGGAGGGAATTGGTTGCTTAGGAAAGCTTTGCAAGGGCTTGGAGGGCCTGGCTGAGAGTGACTAGCAGGACACGTTGGAACACCTTACACGGGGGCTGCCACCTCTGCCAGTCAGCAGGTGGCCGCGGGGAGGCTGCCCTCGAAGATGATCGGGGCCCTGCACGCCGTGGTGGAATCAGCTTTGCATCCTGAGTAGTAGCTTTCAGGAGTCTGGGAGATGCAGCTTTTAGTATGCCAGCCCCTGCTTTCAGGATGGCACACGACAAGGACCGGAAGCCTAGTGCCAGCTGACCTGCGCACACTCACTGATGAAATACAGGATTCTAAATACAGTGTAGCCCTTTCTTGGTAACTCGTCATTTGTGTGGGTTTCTCTCTTTTTTAATTGTATGCTTTAACTCTTTTTTTATGTTAAATTTATTGGGGTGCCTTTTTTATTATTAAATTTGTTGGAGTGACATTGGTTAGTAAAATTACATAGGTTCCAGGCGTGCAATTCTACATGACATCGTCTAAGTGCTGCCTTGTGTGCCCACCACCCAGAGCCAGTTCTCCTTCCGGCCCGCAAGCTCCCCTCGTTGAAATGAGCTGTACTGGGAATGATCGTGGCTGGTGGATTATTAGCATCTGCAGTGGCTTTTTGCTCTGGGTCAGTCTGTGTCTGTCCTGCCTGCCGTCTCTGTTTTATGTCAGTTGGTCTCATCTCCCCTGAAAGCCGTAGGCATCCAGGGCAGGGCGGGCGCCGCGACCAGTCACAATTCGTAGGCTGGTCAGCGACCTGTGATTTCTGTGGCTTAAGAAGATGAATGAGGCCATTAGAATCTTTGCTGGGGATTAGAACTAAGACAAAAAGGAAGATTTTTCGATGAGGAATAGGCGCTTGGGCTGAGAGGCTTGTCAGCGATGCACTGGAGTTGGCCGTCTGCTCTCATGAGATGGGTGGTTAACGTTCCAGGCATTTTGCAAGTTCGTTGTCCAACACAGACATTAAAAAGACTAAGTAAAGTATAATTAAATAAGACAAATTATATTAAAAACAAATTATGTTGTATTAATATAGGCGTGTTAATAATTATTAAGCTATACTAAAACCTTAATACTCAAAATTAATTGTTTTCTAATTGTTTTCCGCTTTATTGAGGCATAATTCACAACACTAATTTACTTAATGTGTGCAATGTGATGATTTGATATATGTATACATTGTGAAAGGATTCTTACAATTGAGTTAATTGCTACATCTGTCACTTCACATATTTACCTTTCTTGGTGAGAACACTTAAGTTTTGCTGTCAGCCGATTTCATTTGTAAAGTGTACAGTCTTGCACTCCTTAATGATGGGGACACCTGCTGAGACATGCGTCGTGCGGCGGTTTCAGGGTTGTGCGTACACTAGACGGTCCAGCCTCCCGCACACCTGGGCTGTGTGGTGCAGCCTTTGGCTCCGGGGCTGCAGACCCGCGCAGCCTGTTACCACACTGAACACTGTAGGCAGTTGTAACACAGAGGTAAGTATTTGTGTATTTAAGCCTGCAAAAGGGACAGTAAAAACGCGGTGTAAAAGATGACTAGCGGCCCACCTGTACTGGGCACTTGCCATGAATGGAGCTAGCAGGACAGGAAGCTGCTCTGGGGGCATCAGTGAGTGACAGGTGAGTGGATGTGAGGGGCGGGACCGTCCACCACTGTCCCACAAGCCCAGCCCTGCTTCCTTCTGAGAGGCTCAGACACAGAACCTGGAAGCTGTCGGTGCTGCTCCCGGAACAGCGATGTGGGCTGGCCTGGGTGGAAACGTGGAGGAGAAGCTGGCTGGGGGAGGCGCACATGGATCGCCAGAGCAGTGGCCGTCAGGAGGGAGTGGAAGGTGGCCCACAGGTCAGTGGGAGCCAGAAATGGAGATGGAGAGAGAAAGGAACACAGGCGATGGTCATGGCCACGTGGTTTTGTCTACTGCATGTTGGAGCAGTGGTCAGATAAGGAACTTTGTAGTATTCATAAAAAAAGAGGGCGTTTAACATGGAGCAGGTGTAGGATTGAATATATATATATATATATATAGATAGATAGGCTTTGGAATTTTTTTCCCCTTTTTTTCCTTTGGTTCTGTTGACCTTATCTGGCACAAAGGTCTCTCTCTAGCATTACATAGATGGAGGAAATGAAACTTCCTGATGCTTCACAGCATTACAACCTGATAACGTTTCCGAAGTATGGAGACAGGCTGGTTCCACACTAACCACAGCAAGCTTTGACTAGAGTGGCGGTGGCACTGAAGACTCGTTATGGTAGCTTCTGTGGACCCACGTCCATGTCTGGGATCTTAGGTCCCAACAAAGAATTTACAGCAGCGTCTGCCGAAGCCCATCAGGCCAGATCTGGGAGGACTGTAGCAGCCTCTGAATGAGTAGCTCTGGGGAGACAGGCTCCTCTGGGCTGAGACACGTCAGTGCCTGACTGACTGGAACGGAGTATGTACACTCAGAATATCTGTGTTGATCTGTGTAACTCGCTATGTACCTATCATTGTATCTATATCTCTAATATTGGTTTACAACAGTATATAAATTTCAGGTGTGCAATATTCTAATTTAACATCTGACTATACTGCATTTCACTCACCACCAAAAGTCTAGTTTCCACCTATCACCATACAGTTGACTCCCTTTCCACCCTCCTTCCACGTACCTTTCCCCTCCAGTAACCACCACTCTGTTATTTGCCTCTCTGAGTTTGTTCTGTTTGTTCATTTGTTTTGTTTTTATAGTCCACGTATGAGTTATTTGTCTTTTTCCATCTGACTTATTTACTTAGCATGATACTGTCCAGGTTCATCCTCTTTGTCTTCAGGGGCAGAATTGCACCTTTTTATGGCTGAGGAGTCCATTGTACATATGAGAGCTGTCCAGAAGGCGTCCAGCCATGTGATGTGAAAAACAGAGGTGTTTCTGGCTAGACTTGTCACACACAGCCCTGACACGTACATCGCTATCTTTCTGTCCATCGATGGACACTTTTCTCCGTTGCTTCCGTACCTTGGCCTTTATTATGCAGTGAATGTATGGGTGCATGTACCTCTGTGAATTCATGTTTTCTTATTCTATGAACAAATACCCAGAAGCGGAATTGCTGAGTGATGTGGTAGTTCTGTTCTAGTTTTTTGAGGAACTTTGTACTATTTTCCATAGTGGCTGCACCAATTTACATTCCCACCAACAATGTACGAAGGTTCCTTTTTTTCTGTATCATAACACTTGTTTCTTTTCTTTTTTTTTCCTTTTAAAGACTTATTTTTGAAAAACTTTTTTTTTTTGATAGAGAGAGAGATACAGAGACAGAGAGAAGGGGGAGGGCCCAGAACAGTCTCCATAGTTGCACATCATTGTTTTTTCCACATAGTTTCATTCCACAGGTGGGCGGGGCTGCACAGGGCAGGAACTTGCCTGGGGTCTTGCCCCGGTGAGAAGCAAACTAGGGGCACTCCCTAGTTCAGCATATGGATCCGCATGGGCCAGGATTTGATCCTCGGTCCCCGGGGCTGCAAAGTGAGTGCCTAACCCACTGAGCCATCCCGGCTTCCCCTTGTTTCTTTCCTTTTTGATGATGGCCGTTCTGACAGATGTGAGGTGCTACTATCACATTGGGGCTTTGATTTGCACTCTCCAAATAATTAGTGATGTCCAGTGTCTGTCATGTGACTGTTGGCCATGTGCATGTCTTCTTTGGAAAACTGTCTACTCAGATCCTCTGCCCAGTTTTTAATTGGGGTGTTTGGTTCTTATTGTTGAGATATATGAGTTCTTTATATATTTTGGGTATTAACCCCATACTGGATGTCTGATTTGCAAGTATCTTTTCCCATTTGGTAGGCTGCCTTGTTGTTTTGTTGGCGGTTTCTTTTGCTGAAGCACAGTGACTGAGAGGGAGTCTATGTGTTGCCAAGGGCCACAGATATTGTTCCCATGAGAGCAAAAAAAAAATTACTCCTAAACCACATAGCCTTCATTTCTTACTGGAAACTCAGCTCCAATGTAGTCTTTTTCTCTTATAATTTTGAGGCTAAATATTAAAGCTCCATTATATTTGTGCAGGACCACCATCATATATGCGGTCCATCATTGTCTGAAATGTCATTATGGATGCATGTGTTGTATTATCAGCTGTAGTCACCACATTATACCTTAGATCCTCAGGCCTTATTCATCTTATAACTGAAAGTTTGCACCCTTTTACCTACCTCTCTCCAAACCCACCTCCTCACCAGTTTACTCTGTTTCTATGAGTTCAACTCTATGCCATTTCCTAATTTCACTACATTTTGTTGCTATCTGTAGTCTCGGGTCTCTCTACATCTCTTGTATCTGTATGGTAGGAACCCTGTGTAATGGTTTGCTACTGTACTTCTCAGCTCTGTTCTCACTGTTGCATTGGCTGTGGTGAGAGTTGTAAGCATTTATCCAACACACCACTGGCTCTGGGGGTGGGGAGCAAGAGTCAAGGTTGGAGAGGCCACGCTGAACTGTGTGCAAACTAAAATTATGGGAGAAGAGACTATGAGTGAGCAGAAGAAGTGGTGCATGATTTAAGGCTGCATGGTGTTACTAGCAGAGCACTGGAGGCAAGGACCACAAAGTTCTCTTCCCAAGGTCCAGTTCTAGTCTCCAAGAGATTCAGCCTTATTTGATACCCTGTTCTTGGAATTATGTGAAAGAGAGTTTCTGTGTTTCCAACTTTAATGGAACACTCTAAAATTTTATTTTATTTGTTTGGGTACCTTTTTCTTATGAAGAAGAGACAGTATGTTAAAAATTTGCATTCACATTCCAGTCAAGATGATAAAGAAGGGAGAGAGAAGTGTGATAGATGAGAATTTCTAGAGATGACATCTGGAACTTGCAGTTCATGGTCCCTCCCCCACACATGGTACATTAGAATAAGATTGAAATCTCTATTAGAGGATGACTATTACAAATAAATACTTATGTGTGTATTAAACACATACATACATGTTTTATTCTCTGGTATTTTTCATGTATAAACATCACACAGACTATTGTAGCTGCTGGAACTAGAGTGTCTTGCTACTGTGTAAATTTCCTAAGCCTCAAGGATAGACTCGTGGGACTTGCTGCTACCTGTCTCCTGACTCTTGTCGCTCTGCCTGCGCCTTTGGGAGCTGCTGAGGGGCAGACGGTAGCTCACAGCCTCAGCCTCCTCAGCCGCCTTTGAGCTGCTGCTCATCTCTCCAGCTTTGTTTTCTCTTTATGCTGATTGCTTCTCCCACGCGTCTCTGCTTTCCAGAGAAAAAAACTGACCTTGTGTTGATCCTGCCAGCCAATTGCGGGGCTCTTTAATTTCTCCCCGGTGGATTGTCCAATCTCGGGGTCAAGAGCATACCTAGGGTGGTGTCCTTCTGTTTTCCCGCGTTTGTCCTTGCTTACATGTTCAGGAATGACTTTTTACCCTTGGAACATGTGTATATATTTCTTTCTCTGTCTGGACTTGGACATCTTCCAGAAGCCTGGTCTCTGGATAGATAATATTTTACTGTTCGTTTGATATCCTTGTTTTAGAGGGTCAGGTGAACTGCATTTAGTAAACCAAACTCTATCTTCTAAAAGTCATTTTAAAAAGGTGATGGGAAATGGATCTTTGAAAGGCCAATACATAATTTTAAGATAATGTCTTAATAAATGAAAGAATAAAAATTTCTCTAATTGTGGCGTATTAACCCACTGTCAGAGAATTATAACGCATAAGAGAATTTCATCAACACCTTTAGTGTCTATTAAGGAACCTCTTATTGTAAATAACAACATAGAAATATTGTATCATTGCCAAAAATACTTAATGAGGATAGGTGTAATTTTTGTTATTACCTGCAGTTTGCAAACTTCTCACCTACCGAGGTACTATTTTTCTCCGTCGACAGCAGTGGTGGTAATTAAAGGGGGCCCCTGCGCAGATGTCACTAACAGCTCACTGCGCTTCTGTGGCCACGTTCTAAATTTTAGGACCTGAGAAGATGAGGGGATGGGATTGGAATTTCTTCTTTGTGCCCCCTTTCTTCGCGCGGTGGTTCCTGCAGCCTCACTGAGCTGTTCGTAAGTTTACTGCCAGAAAAGTCACAGGGATGTACAGCCCAGCGTGGCACTTACAGTCAGGAATGTTGCACTGACTATGTGTTGTGTACCAGGTGGGTATTAGATGCATCAAGGGCATCACTTCTCTGTTATATCCATGTCTAACCACTATGCTGCACACCGGAAATGAATATAATTTGAATGTCAACTGTAATTGAAAAATTAAAATTTAAAATTTAAAAAGGTAAGTTTGCTGTTCTGAATGATCACTCCTGCAAGGACTTTTCTAGAACATAGCGCCCGTATAGCACTTGGCCAACTTCCTTTCTTGCCCAGAGTTGTTACCCTGGGCTGTACGAATCTTTTCACTGGGGGGAATGAGAGTACCTCTTTTTGCTTGGTTGTCTGTTTTTCTTAAATAATGTAACTAAATAGAAACACAGGATTTAATACATATCATTTTACTTTATATGTCACAGTTTAGGATTACTTGTCTTTATTATGTTAAAAGGTGAAATTACAACCTCCACCCATCTTTTGGTCAAATAAATCTAAATAGATTGTTAGTAAAGTCTAATGGGATGTTATGTAAAACTCTGGCAAAGCAGTTTAGCTGTTTGACTTTACAATGTGGGTTGGAATCAGTGCTGGAAGCTCAGTTCTGCTGCTAGTCAGATAAGTAACTTGCCCAAGGGCACACAGAGGAGAGTACTGAGTTGGACCCTGAATGCAGCCCGTGGGACTACAGAGCCTGTGCTCAGAAGCAATGTACTCTACTGCTCAAAGGGCAGATGGGGTGATGAGATCGTGTCCGGCTTAGACGGGGGAGTCAGGGAGGGCCTCCCAAGGAAGTGACAGTAAGCTGCAAGTTGAACAACTAGAAGGAAGGAGTCTGCCACCTGAATTGTGAAGTACCGTATTTTCCAGCGAATATAGGCCTAAACCTATGTTTTAACTGTAAAATTAGGGGGTCGTCTTATACGTCCGGTCGTCTTATACGCCGGAAAATACGGTACACAGGCCTTAATGTAAGAACTTGGTGTGTTATGAGAATAGAGAGGCCATTGTGGCTGTCACCTGTAAATAAGGAGGGGAGAGTGATAGGGATGCGATCAAAGACGTAGACAGGGCCAGTGGGGGCCTGGGTTTTATTTATTCTTAGTGCCACAGGAACAGTAAAGTGGAGGATGATTGTCTGGTATATGTTTCAAAAAGCCATGGTTTCTGATTTGGGAGGGAAGCAGGAGTGGAAGGGGGACCTTTTAGTTCAGGTGAAAGATAGTGACGGCTTGGACTGGTATAGACTTGGGGCAGTGAAATGAAATGGATGGATTTGAGATGTGTGTAAAAAAGAAGACTTTATAGGACTTGCTGATTGATTTCAGATGAGGGAAGAAGCGAACTGACTTCTAGGTTTTCGCTTTGAGTGGCTGGGTGCTGTTACCAGGAAAAGGAGAAAGGGGAGTTTGAGAGGATTGATCAGGTTTTTTTCTATGGTGTAGGTGTAGCTGCCACCTAGATTATGTTCTTAACTTTTTGCTCTACTCAATATCTGTTAATCCATCTGTCCACCCATCAGCCTATTCTATTTTTTGTACATTTCAAAGTAAATCACACTTCCCCAAGGAAGGCTTTTAAATGCCCATTTTTCTCACTTTATGAGAAAACTGAGGCTTGAGAAAAGTGATATTCAAGGTCATGTAGAGAATTTTTGATGGGTCTGGGATTAGCATGCAGGTTATCATTAGTGTAGGACTCTAACTTGATTCTGTTTTAACTTATAAATAAGAATAGAAGTGAATTTTGGAAACTGGGCAAGTTTTGCTGCCAAATGGCTTACGTGTTAAAAATCTCTCAGACCCAAATTTGAAAGACAAGAATGCAAAGGATGCAGTATTACTGTTGAATTTGATTGGATTACAGAGTTAGCTTAGCACTTAGGACCTGTTAAAAAGTACAGTATAATGAGAACATTTTCAGCTGTTTGGTCCAGGAATGTAGCTTGGGATGTGTCCAAGCATTAATCCTCTTGTTGGCAAGGCCTTTTGCAATTAATTAGCAAATGTTCCTTGCATGCCTACTATGCACTAAGCCGGTGCCAGACCACAGTACAAAAGGGAATGATTCATTTCCTTTCTTTCAAGGAATTTAGCCTCTGACTTCTATTTCAGTTTTCTAAAATCTCTTTTCATCTTTTGCTATATGTTTCTTTAAAAATGTAATAAAAGCTGAAGTTCAAGGAGGTAGAGAAGCTTATTCAATCTAGGTAAAAAAGAAACGTCAGCCTCTGTGTAAAATTATATGCATTTGGACCTAGGCTGCAAATTTTTCGTCTGCTTTGTATGAGGGCCTTATTTTCTAAGGCATGAAAATGTCATTTTAGTTTCTAGCTGATAGAATTAACGAGCCAGGTTATCTATCAGTCATCTCAATATCAAGCTTGGAAGCTAATAATGATTTATGTTGGTACAGAAATATGAGGTATGTTTGTCTTTAAAATTTGAACTAATTCTCTTACGTTGATACTATTTTTATGCTTTCTTGTAAAATTAACGTTTTCACTCATTATTGACTTCTGATCATTTGGATTTAAGGAAATTAACCCAAAAGAGCATTGTGTTCTTTCTTTGTTATGGTTATGCTCTGTCCTGATATTTGATAGCCTCCAACAGCTCTCTTAACTCCTTCCAAATTCATTTCAAACTCATTTTTTATTATTACCCAATATGGATACTCCATTATAGCCAAACCAAAATCTTTGTCATACTTCCTCAAAATCCATTCCTAAACTTATTTCCTTTGGAGATTTTTCTAGCATTAGTCTATTAGAATTTTTTATTTCTGTACTTTGCAACCCCAGGGTATTTAAATAATTCTGTACTTCGCCATTATGCATTATTAATTTTATAGCTCTTAGACTCCATCCAGCGGGCCAGGGTGATAAAACTGCTCTATTACCAATGCTGAGAAAAATGTTCAGATTTACACAAGTCAATAACTTTTAGACTGGAAGGCAAGTCTGTACTTTTGACTGGAGAAGAGCTTCTCCTGGGTGGAAAGGTTCAAGAGGAACACAGTACACTCCCAGATTTGACGAGGAAAAAGAGAAGTGAGTGGAATTTAGTTCCTTGTCAGCAAGAATTAGAAAAGCATAGAGCAGGGGCATCCAACCTGTTGGCTTCCCTGGACCACACTGGAAGAAGGATTGTCCTGGGCCACACAGACAATACACTAACACTAACGCTAGCTGCTGAGCTAAACAAACAAACAAAAGGGTTGTAAAAAAAAAATCTGAATGTTTTAAGAAAGTTTACAAACTTGTGTTGGGGTGCGTTCAAAGCTGACCTGGGCCTGTGGGCCGCAGGCTGGTCAAGCTTGGTCTGGAGGGAGAAGCAGCCAAAATTGATGACCATTTGAAATTGTTTGGAATAGATGTTTCAACTAGGAGTTGACTTTTCAAAACCTTCTCTTTTAAAAAACATACCACAAACACAAAATTACTTCACCCAGTTGAATTCAGCAAGTTGTGTGTCTTCTCTTTTTAACTTACGCTTTTGAAACAAAGTTCAGCCAGAGAGAGAGAGAGACAACACTCTTCTTTATGTAACTCTCCATAAACTGAATATGCACACAGTTTTAGAAAGCATACAATTATCACATATGAAGTTTTTCTTTGGCATCTTTGATTTATCTCTGTGAAATATTCCTGACATTTTTGGACTTGACACAGGAATGCTGGCTAGCTTGGCCGTGGTACCAGTTTGGTCAAAACCAAGGAGGATGTCTGGGGTAAGACTTAAATAACACCTTCATGAGCATTAGGGCGAGAGAGGGCTTCGGGCGAGACATAGGCTCGATTAAAAGGTGGAGTTAGCATTTGATAACTCCCTTCGCCCCCTTTTCTGCCCCAGCTCATCCTCATTTTTACTTCTCGGTATTATTTTCCTGTGTGTGTACCCAGTCTCAGCACCCTCACCCTGATTGGCATTTCCCACAACTTGCTGTTCCCCATTATATAATAGGTATCACAAAAATTATCTGATTAACCTATTCTATACTAAATTATACCAAACTCATGTGAGGAATTACCAGTGCTAAATCTATTCAGTGACGTTTTCCCCTTACTGCCTAGGACTCAAAAGAACAGAATCTAAAGCAATGTTGTAAGGACTTTTCCTCAAATCACCTCAATAAACTGATCTTGCCAATTTAACTGACTGGAAAGTATAAGGAAGGTATCTGGGACTCCTGGCCCTCTCTTTTAACATCACATTTCTTCAGGTATTCCCACTTTTCTTTTTCTGAGGGTTACCTTTCCCTATCTGCCTTCTTACCATTTTGCTTTCTGTAACAGTTATTTTGTTGTTCAAAATAAATTAATTGAGAAAGTGCCCTGAGTTTGGAGATACTTTGTATGTGACAATCCTTTTGTGGGGTTGGTAAACCTCTTCCTTTACTACAAAGGGTCAAGAGCCTGAAATTTCATTATTAGCCCTAAATTTGAATCCCAGCCTGCTGCAATTTTATATTCCAAAGTTCCACAGAGTATACAGAATCAGGGTTAACAACTACTACTAATCATTTACTCCCCAGAAGCAATCATAATAATTGCTTTTCTTTTTCTTTTAGTATAAATTATTTTGGCTGTGACATTTCTAGACATGAGATTACTTGGTGGAAAAATATGAACATGTGTTTTGACCCTGTTACATCTTGACAACTGTAACGTTCTGTCTTTCTGGTTCTGGAGCAGATACTTTTCATCAGAGCATATTGTCTCAGGATCTTTGGAGTTTTAAGTTTCCTTTAAAGACAAATGTCAGATCTTTTAGCCAAAAAGAGATTCTTCTCTTTTTTTTGTTCCCAAAAATCACCCATTATTTTGGATTATTTGCTGAATTGTTAACTCTACAGGAGAACTCTCACCTTAGCAGTTACTGTCGTGTTGATGCACAACCATGATGTACCAGGTTGTCAGCCCTGCCCAGGTAGTTGGATGGCCCCGTGAGGATGCCTGATACCTATTGGTGATTGGTTATAGTCTGTCTTCTGGACCTGGGATATTGCTGCTTTGATCAACACAAGATAATGGTCCTTTAGTTCTGTGTATGAACATCTCTCATTTGTATCTCTGGACCTAACTCCTTGCTTCTATAGATAGCCAGATGGATCTTGTGTAAAAGCAGAAATAATCTTGGCTATATAACCAAGTTGTTAAATTTCTATTTAAAAAAATTGAATCAGCCTGAAATTTTAATTCTATAAGTAAATTAAAAACCAAAACCAAACCTGGAGTTAAGCTACTTATAAATCGTCAAAGTGTTTGAAAACACGAACTTGACAAATATAATACCCTGATATACAACTGTTCTCAGGGACTTGATCTCCTCTTTGTTGAGTGGCAGGGTTTCCATATTAAAACTGGGCTGTTTGGACACGTTGACCTTAACCTACTAGAAAGCAGTAGGCTTTGACATATCCGCAGCCTCCATCTTAGTATCAGCAAAATGCCTTATTTTTAAATTACTATCTTTAAACCTTATATTTTCACTAATTACTTCTGATAGAATGAGTATGATGAGGCATCTCTATTGAATCTTTTGTCAGAAGGCTAATCTGTAAATAGGCTGGTTTTCATGTGTATACTGGTATATTTGTGAAT
>PVKE010034205.1:0-17518 GCA_004027555.1 Craseonycteris thonglongyai | reverse complement strand
AGCACTTGTTATCCCTTGTCTTGTTGATTATAGCCATTCTAACAGGTGTAAGATGGTATCTCATTGTGGTTTTTATTTGCATCTCCCTAATTGCTAGTGAAGTGGAGCATTTTTTCATATATCTGTTGGCCATATGTATGTCTTCATGAGAGAAGTGTCTGTTAAGGTCATCTGCCCATTTTTTAATTGGATTGCTTGTGTTTTTCTTGTTGAGTTGTACAAATTCTTTATATATTTTTTATATTAGCCCCTTATCAGAGGCATTGTTTGCAAATATCTTCTCCCAGTTGGTTGGTTGCCTCTTTGCTTTTTGATGGTTTCCTTTGCAGCACAGAAGCTTTTTAGCTTGATAAGGTCCCATTTGTTTATTTGTGCTTTTACTTCCCTTGCCAATGAGGTCAGATTCATAAATTCCTCCCTGAATCCCAGGTCCTTAAGTTTAGTGCCAATGTTTTCTTCTATGCAATTTATTGTTTCCTTTCTTATTTGGAGATCTTTAATCCATTTTGAGTTAATTTTGGTATATGGTGAGAGATCGCAGTTCACCTTCAGCCTTTTGCATGTGGTTTTCCAATTTTCCCAGCACCATTTACTGAAGAGTCTTTTCCTCACTGTATATTTTTTGCTCCTTTATCAAAAATTATCTGTCCATAAATTTGTGGGTTTATTTCTGTGTTTTCAATTCTGTTCCATTGGTCCGTGGGTCTGTTTTTCTGCCAGTACCAAGCTGTTTTGATTCATGTAACTGATCTTACAGTAAGCATCGTTCTGCAGTTTGCTTTCTTCCCGTCTATGTGTGTAAGGTTTGTTCTCACTGATACATGAATTCTAATCTATTAATCTATCTGTTGTATAGGTTTCCCTTATATGAAAATACCGTACTGTATTTTTAGCTCTTACTGATGGGTGTTTGGTTTCTTCCAACTTTTTGCCTTTATAAACAATGATGAGCGATGTCCTTGTTCCTGTCTTCCTGTGCACACATGGAGGGGGGAGCCACTGTCCTTACAAGTGTATCTGACAAGTTATACAAGTACTTGGGCCAGTTTACTCATGCTTGTGAGAGTACTTGTTTTTCTACATTTTTGTTTATACTTGATATTTTACACGAAAAATTCTCCCCCAATCTGATGGATGTAAAATGGTCCCTCATTGTTTTAATTTGGGTTTTTCTTATCACCGGTGACCACCTTTTCATGTTTTTATGGACAGTTCAGCTTTTCTCTCTAAATTGCTAGTTTCTATCCTTTGCTTATTTCTTAATGGGATTATTTATTTTTCCTAGTGGGTTTGTAGATGTTCTTTATGTGAGTATATTCTGGATGTTAATCCTGTGTTAATTATATGCATTACAGATATCTATTTCCAGACTCTAGCTTGTCTGTTGGTTTTATGGTGTCTTTTTGTCAAAAGGAAGTTGTAGCTTAGTGTAATTAAATTTAAATAGATTAATATTATATTTGAATTTATGAAAGCCTTTTCTCATCAACATATTCTTCCTGTACTTTCTTCTCAAAGCTTAAAGTTTGCCTTTCATATTTGGTTCTTTGTTCCATTTAGAATTTGTGTTGTTCAGTGTGAAGCAAGGATCCTGTTTTATTTTGTTATCTATAGATAACAGTCATAGCACTAATGAACAAGCCAGTTCACACTCACGGATTTGTCATGTTGCCTTTGTCATATCCCTTTTGCGTCATTGGTCACTGGCTGTCCCTGCTTCATGCCCACACTGCCTTAATTATTATAGCTTTATCACCAACACTGTATCTCTGCTGGAAGGAGATTCCTAGTCCTGCCCCACTCCCCAGTGTATTGTTCCTCCCAATTAGTTGGGCTATGTTGGGATTTTACTCTTCATAAGAATTTAGGATTAGCCTGGTTAGATCCACAAAATATCCATTAGGATTTTTATTGAATTTACATTTGAAATTATAGATTATTTTAGGGAGAACTGACATCTCTGCAGTATTTTTTTATTCATGAATATAATTTATTCTTTTACTATTCTTTCGTGACCTTTAAAAATACCTTTGAATTTTTTATGTAAAAGTCTTGTATATCTTTCATTAGATTTCTTTCCAAGTTGCCGATGTTAATGGGTTTTTTTTCTCTTATATTTTCTGTAATTAGCATTTCTTTTTTAAAGATTTATTTTAATTT
Organism: Craseonycteris thonglongyai; assembly: GCA_004027555.1. NCBI lineage: Eukaryota > Metazoa > Chordata > Mammalia > Chiroptera > Craseonycteridae > Craseonycteris > Craseonycteris thonglongyai. The sequence goes on along the minus strand of PVKE010034205.1, from coordinate 15,358 downwards.
TTTTTGACAGAGAGAGAGAGAGAAAGAGAGAGAGATACAGAGATAGAGACAAGGGGGAGGGCCCAGAACAGTCTCCATAGTTGTACATCATTGGTTTTTCCACATAGGTTCATTCCACAGGTGGGCGTGGGGCTGCACAGGGCAGGAACTGGGCCGGAGTCTTGCCCCAGTGAGAACTGAACTGGGGGCACTCCCCAGTTCAGCATATGGGTCTGCATGGCTGGGGCCGGGATTCGATCCTCGGTCCCTAGGGCTGCAAAGTGAGCGCTTAACCCACTGAGCCATCCCGGCTTCCCTCTAATTAGTATTTTGATATGTGAGAATGATACTGAGTTTTGTATGTTTTTCTTCTTTCATCCAAAAAACATTGCTGAACACTCTTCTTAGTTGTAATTGTTTATTAGTGGATTATTTGGATTTTCTATACAGAAAGCATTATCTCATCTTCAAATAAAGACAGTTTTATTTCCTTTCCCATTACTTAGTTGAATGTCATTATGAAGTTCAGACTTTATTGTGTATCAGATTAGGACCATCAGAGTTTCCAAGAAATGACACTTAAATATTTACATTTAGAAAACAATTTTGGTGGCCAGTGACGATATAATCAATGATAAAGAAGAGATCAGTTGGGAGGTGCTATTATTACAGTCATAAGACATTGCAAGCCTGATCTTGGGTAGTAGCAGATAGGAAAGAAGGACAGAGATAAGTACAAGAGCTATTTTAGAATTAGGGTCAAAGGGACCAGGGGGTGAGTAAATGTGGGAGGTGAGATTCAAGGACTCAGCCTGACACTTGGGTTTCTGATTGTAGAACTGTAGTAGCAGTCATAGGGTAAGGAGCAACTTTAGCAACAAAACACATCCATTTTTAACAGGACTGGATAGATATTTGGAGCTTGCCTGTCTGTAGATAATCATTCTCAGCGACTTGATTTTGAGTACATTTTCCTCAGTTTGTCCTGAAATCTCCACATAGATAAATATCAACCTAATCCAGAGCGCCCAGTAGCCCAGAGGTTGGAGAACGAGTTTGACATGTTAGATGTGGCTATCCTTCCAGAAGAAGCTCCATCTACTCGAGACCAAAATGCAAGCTTCAAAGAAGAGGCAGCAGTGCTGGCCAAGACACACACAGTGGAAAAGAAGCCTGTGGCTGAGCAGGTGCCATTTAGCAAGAAAGATACTCTGGCGTCGGCAAGACCACAGCATGTATGAAATCACTTCTTTCTTTTGGCCCCTTTGTACTCACCTGACATTGTCCAAGGTCACATAGGCTAGTAAGAGGTGGGGCTAGTATTTGAGTTCTCAGGCATCTGAATGCCAGACCCCTTAAGTCCTACTATCTAAATGAAGCTGGCTTAGCTTAGCTCTAGGTTGTTCTCATTTTTTAACCAAAACAACAACAACAACAAACACAATTTTTAATATTCCTTCTGGAACCTGGGTGTTCTCTCTTATCCTGGGTTGGTAAGATCCTGACTAATTTGATAACTAAGGTCCTAATTAGGTAGACTAGTTTAAAATTCAGCTTTTTTCTGCTTCTGATTTGAAAGTGTGAAATTTAAGGGAATTAAGATTTGGTTCCTGTTAAAGATAAATACTGATAAATAACCACTCAATATTAAAAGGCAGCCTAGGGTGAGAACTTGCTAATATGACTTCGGGAGCCAGCCGGCTTGAAGCTATATTGTATTTTAGGTTTCTATTGGAGATTCAATGTGAGGCCCTACCAGTGGAGAACTGGCCAGAAGACCAGCTCCTAATGCCCTAATAATGTGGTTTCTGCCATCTGATGCTGCTGTCCAGAGGCGTCTACTGATATAATGTCAGGGGACCCAGAAAGGGGATTATTTAGCGGTTATCGCCAGTTACTAATAGATTGTGGATTTGAATCAAGTCTTTATTCCCTTCCAAACCGACTCATCTGGGGACGGCGGGTGGAGGGGGGGGGGTGTGTTGGGGGGTGTCACTGGGAGGTCCAGACTGGGCCTGCGTGACTCAGCGTGGGGCCGTTCTACAGAGAGGCTCACAATAGCCTGAGTCGTTCTGTGTAGATTGCCTGGGTCTTTCTCCTTCATCACCATACTCTTCCTGTATTAATTAGCCTGTACGAATCTTCTAGAAACTTGTGAGGAATTCTCTCCCATTTTACAGATGAGAAACCTGAGGCTTAGAGAGGTTAAAAGCATTTTAACCAAGAATGTTTTACAGTTTACCTCTTTTGTTTGTTTAATTAGGAAAAATATAAAAATAAATATATTTTATATAAAAAGATGGGAAAGCTAAGGATTCCAAGTTTATACCTCCTCTTCCTACCACACCCCCAACCATGGTTGTTTCAGTTTAATTTACACCCTCCTCCAAAAGTCTGTGTCTACCACATTGCTTTCCTGTTTGGTTTTTGCAGAATTGGATGCATGAATAGCATCAGGGCACTTGAAGCTTCAGTAAGCCAGAAGCTAAAACCAGTTCCTTTGATGCCCATTTTGACTTTATAATTCTTGTGTATCTCTCACAGGGACTCCACAAAGCTAGAAAAAGTAAACCAACCCAATCTCACAGGAAAAGCAGGTTGCAACAGACAACAGTTGCATCCAGATTAAAAATGAACCAACAGCCTGTGAAAAACCCTCGGGCTCCTTGGATACCTCCAAACCCCACGTCGCCGCCCGCATCTCCTAAATGGTGTGTAAAAATTCGAGGGACCATTGGAGTATGGGATGTTATTTTTCCTCCACAAGTCAAAGGTGACCTGTTGTTTAGAGCAAATAAAACAGCAGCCTTGGTTACCATTAAAAAGGAACGCTTATTTGGGTGAATAATACTGTACATGGGAAGCTTTTGTCTAAAAGCCTGTTGGTCCCTTCCTACCTGACTGTCAGTAATGTAACTTCCCTCTGAGCTGGCTGGGCCCTTTGGATGAGTTACTGGATGTAGTGAATGGTTGAGAAAGGTGCCCCTTTCCCGTTTCTGCAGTGCAGCCTGGTTAAAGGTACGATCTAGCCCCAAAGATGCCATGAGAGAGCCATGTGTCCAGCAAGAAGACCCTCAAGAGGAAGGCCAGTCGAGAGGCGCCACTGAGCAGGAAGCAGCCAGGTGTGTGCTGGTCATTTTCAGTCAAGCCTCTGAACATTTAAGAGCCCCCTTCACTTAGATTCTAAAGGAAACTCCTTTCCTGTGTATAAAGTTGGTTAACTGAAATGTAAATTATGAACCTTTTCTGTCAGACAATACAGCTTAGACAATGAACCCCTCTCTCATTCCATCTTATGGGATTTATTCGAAAATTATGTGTGTCTGTTGTGTACGAGTTGCTTGTTTTGTATATGGTACAGTTGTCAGCCCTATGGAAACTTTATGAAAAAGGGCAAAAAATGACAGAATGGCAGCCCCTGCATATTATAGTCTGTAGGGAGAGCACACCCTGAGCTGCAATTTAAGGTAGAACAGTATGTAGCCTAAAAACTGAAGGGGTAAGAACTGAGAGATACCAGAGGGGACAGGGTACCTCTTGCTTCAGAGACCTAGGATTCCTTTAGGACTTGAAGCATAGGCCTTCAATGTGAGGTGATGAGGTGAGAACATTCCACAAGAAGGCAGCAGTGAAAACAGGTCAGTCTGCATTGGTGGGGCTAAAGTTATTGCAATTATGGGAAAGCAAAAATGAAAATGGGCATCAAGCAATTTGATAATAGTCACATAGCCTAAAAGGAAAGAATCAAAGCCCTTCCACATACGGTGAAGTTGTTCAGTGTTTAGCTCTTCCTTTCTGTTTCTGTTTGGCCCTCCTGCACCCTGTGGCTTTCCTGGGAGTCCATTCCTTCATCTAAACTTGTGGCTACAGCGGCAACTTTATGTTACAGTCGAACAAGAAATTCTATGAAGTCCAGTGATGGCTAGTTTTCTTGAGAATATTCATTGGCAGTTTTTTGTTACTCTCACACTAGCCGGGAATGTTATTGCACGGAAATGTGTGTTTGCACGGGACGTTACTACATGGAGAGCTTTACGGGTCCAGAGAGGTGGCGTTACTTCCCGAGCCTTCCCGGAGCCAGGACTTCCAGTCTGTTTCTGTGGTAATGACACCTGCAGGTCGAGGCAGATCTGATTGATGCTTTTGTACTCTGGTAGACTTGCGTGGCTTGATGCCGAAACTTCCAGAAGATTGAAGGAACTCGAAGAATTAAGAGCTGAAGAGATGGACAAAGTGCAGAAACAGAGGTAAATATCTGTTTCTGAGGTAGAGAAAAATAGCAGGCCTGTTCTATATCATCTAGCTATTTTAACAACTACTGGAGATTGGTTAGAGGTGTAGTGACACTGTTTATTGGCTGCCTGCCTGCTTAAAAGACTTTGAGGTCACCTAAGAAGCCTGCAATGGAGCCAAGACTGGAGCCCAAGGGGGTCCTGGCTACTTTGAGGAGAGTGAGGGTGACTGTTTTGTGCTGTCCTCTAGGCTTGATTGGCTTGATGCTGAAATGTCCAGAAGAACAAAGGAGTTGAATGAACTCAAAACTGAAGAAATGGATAGACTTCAAAACCTGAGGTGTGTGTTTGCTTCTGAGGAAGAAACAGTGAGTCTAATACTTGCCTATTCTAATAATTGGTCTGGGTAGTTTTCCCACCCATGCTGGATTGTTTAGGCCTAACCTCACTAAATGGATGAATGAGTGAATGCAGGAATGAATACCTGCATGCCGACATGCATTTTATACAGTATTTTTTTGCTAGGAAACACTTCTTCTGTGTGGTGTTTGAATGATAACTAAAGACACATCTACAAGTTGAGGGAAGTATTTTCAGACTGGCCAGTCTTACATGTTTTTTTTTGTGGTGCCCTCAAAGGTGCTTTCCTCTTGGCCCTATGGAAGGGTCTCATGCATGTCTGCTCATGTAAGCGAGTGCACAGAAGTGTCTTTTTAACTTGAATGTGGCCTAAGGTTTTTTAATAGGCTGCCTTTTCCATTTGCCCCCTAAGAGTGTTACCCCCTAACTATAAGCCTGAAGAAGCTTGTGAGAAGATTTAATTGATGCTGCTGCTCCTGCAGTGGTCTCATTTTTTCCACTCTGATAATAATTCACCCAGAAGTCAGCTGGACCGAATTCTCATTGTAACCCTGTGCATTCTGTCACCAGTCATGAGAGGTTAGAAAGGCTGTGGATCTAGCGTCAGGGCACCAGGATTTTTTCTTCTTCTGTCTATTGCTAACATTTCAGGTATACAATCATAGAATCTTAGGATTTGAAGGATCTTGTTCCCCAACAGATGCTTGCAGTGTCTCTGGCCTGTCTCCATGAAGTAACTGCCTGGCATGTTCATACCCACCTCTGGGATGGTCACTGCCTTTTGGGGCGGCCCCTTCCTCAGTTGTCTCTAGCTGTTGGAAGACATGACCTGAGATTGCGCTGGAATTGGAGTCCCTGTGACTCCTACCCACTTGTTCTTCCAGCCATTTAAAAAGTGTAGTCCTTTGTCCTCCATGTATCCCTTTTGAGTTTTTCTTTTTATTTAAAAACTCATACGTGTAGAAGAATGTACCAAATGCGCATGTACAACCCAGAATATTACCAAATGAACCCCTGTGCATCACCACCCCAAACCAGGAAGCAGATCTTCACCCCTACTCTAAAAGCTCCCCATGTGTTTCTCCTCAGGTGCACCCCCTTCTCCCCCAGAGCTAACCACTGTCCTGGTTGCCGCGTTAACCTTGTCATTTCCCTTATTCATGAATCCATCACCTGACACTGAGATGCAGGCATGAGCCTCGTAAACAAGGCAAGGGCAGTACTGCTGGTAGTCTGTGAAGACTCCTGGGGAACTGGCTAACTAGGCCGGCTCAGAATCGGACCTGAGCTTCCCTAGGCGCCCACCCTAGGAATTCAGTGGGCAGGGCCATGAGCGGGGTCCTGGCAAATATCAGCCTTACCACATTTGGGGTATCTGGAAGTGAACCAGGGGCACTGGACTTCCGGAAGAAACCTGGTCAGGGGGACGGTGAGCTGCCCTGTATAGTGTGTTCCATTTTATTGCTGAGTAGTATTCCATTGTATGAATATCCCACAGTTTGCCTGTCCATTCTCCTATAAATTAACATTCGGGTTGTTTCCCATTTTTAATTAGTATGGGAGTTCCTTTATAGTTATTCCACATCCCAGCTAACATGTGGTATTGTCCCTCTTTTTAATTTTAGCCATTCTAGTGAGAGTATGTTAGTATCGTGTTTGGTTTTAATTTGCATTTTCTTATACCTGTTTAAGCCAATAGTGCAAATTGTGTGGGTTCTCAGTTGTTCCCATTACTGGCCAAGAATTCAGCTTTCTCAGGTCAGCTAAGTGAGTTATTACTTTTGCCCCTCTGTTTTCCAGCACCATTTTTTCCTTCTCTTTGTGTGTTGACGTCTAACTGTTATTGTGGGGTTTGGGGAAGGAACAAAATTAGTTTCATTTGTTTAGTTTTCTACCCTCTATAGGCAGCCATTATTCTTTTAAAATGTACTGAGAGCTTAAAACACGTCTTTAGATGTTAGCCAAACTCTGTCCTCAAAGTGGGGCCCAGGGCCAGAGGTCTCACATCACTTGGGAGCTTGTTGGAAATGCAGAATCTCTTATTTTTTTCTTTTTGGGTCACAGGAAGGGTTGTTTTGTGCCTAACGTGGTGAGTAGCACAAGGTAGGTGATCTTGAGGCCAAAAATCTCAAGCCTCGTTGAGACCAGCTGAATCAGAATCTGCATTTTATTAATCACAAGATCCCCATGGAACTCAGATGGCAATTAAAATTAGGGAAGCATTGTGCGTTTATAATCATTAGATTTTCCTTCACCGGGAGTGGTAAATAATATGCAAAATGGGATGATCTTGCTTTCGGTTTTAATTTTCAGTTTTATTTCTGAATAGTGTGTCTGCCACCCAGCTGGCGGACAAGGTGGAGAAGGCAGTTCTGGAGCATTTGAAGCCTCTGCTGGTCAAGGCTCAGGTAATCAATCGACTTCCTCTCATCTGCTTGCCTATTGGAAATTCTAGCATAAGAAGTTGCTGTAGAGGTCACACTGACCCTTTATGCGGAGGGGACCCCAAAACAATGGAATTTAGTTATACAAAATCGTGCATTTATTCTTAATGTTTAAACTTCCCTCACTTTCAAAATACTCTCCATTTAATACAATACACTTATTGAGATGCTTTTTTCACTGCTCAAAACAGTTTTTGAACTCATTGATTTTGATGCCTTTTAGTGCTTCTGCCATTTTCTGTTTCACCTCTTCCACGTTGGAAAAATGGTTCCCTGTGAGGACTTTTTTCATCCAGGGGAACAAAAAAAGTAGCTCAGGGCAAGATTAGGAGAATAGAGGAGGTGGGACACAGGGGTCATGATGTGTTTGGTCAGAAACTCCTGAACGCTCAGCACAGTGTGGGCAGGTGCATTGTCATGGTGGAAGAACCAGTCATGCGTTTGCCACAGCTCAGGACATTTCTTCCACAAATGATGCAACCTTCTCAACTCTTCTAGATAAAAACTTTGGTTGACCATTTGACCCGAAGGAAAAAATCCTGATTGCACAATCCCTCTCACACCAAAAAAAGATAATTCCGGGTTTGGGGGTCTCCCCAGCTATAGAACTAAGACCCTGCTTGGCAGCTGGAGTGTGCAGTGCTCATCTGCTCTGTGTACTATAGGCACAGTGCTGTGAGCGCCCTCTGTGGGCACCCGCAGGCCACCACACACTAGTGATGTGGATTAGGGATAAAGTCGAGAGGAAGATGGGGAAACCGGGATGGCTCGGTGGGTTGAGCGCTCGCTTTGCAGTGCCAGGGACTGGGGATTGAATCCCGGCCCCGGCCTGTGCGGAACCATGTGCTGAACTGGGAGCTCCCCCAGTTCAGTTCTCTCTCTGTCTCTGTATCTCTCTTTCTCTCCCTCTGTCAAGGGTAAAAATAAATAAATAAAAATATATTAAAAGTCGAGGGGAAGAGAGAAAACATCCCACTTTTGAGATAGGTGAGCTCTTAGTGTGGGGCATGAGTTTAGATTGCAATTTCCATTCTTAATCAGCTAGAGCGATTGGTGATATTAGTGTGCAGTTAACTGCATCCGCTCTAATCCTATTCTTTCACCTCAGTGGTTTGCAATGGTTGGCTGTACTTGTCTCAAGGAGAGAGATGTTAGGACAGCTTCTGTGCACAAAGCAGTACTTTTTTGAAGAAGCAATTGCATACTGACAGGTTGTGCCAGCCTCCTGTCAGCAGTAGGCTGAATGCTATGGCTGTACTCCACAGAGCAGGTCCAGGCAGACTTTCAGGGCAAGGGCTATTCTCCAATGGTTGCAGTCCACCAGTTACTTATTTTATTATTCAGCTGATTACCCAAAATTGCTTGGTGGCCCACTGGTGGACAATGATTGTCGTCTTGCCCAGCACTGCTCTATAGATTCACCCTGTAAATAAAAACAGTCATGTTTGTATGAATAGATGAAGCCACAGAGGAATATTATCATCTTAAATGGAGCGGATGATGTCCTGGGTCCCTGAACAGGCCGCTGAGTTTCTGTATTTCTATATCTCTAGTTTAAGAAATGTTAAATTATTATACCGTAGTTCATGGAAATCTCAGGAATATGGAACTAGAGGGTTCTTAGAGACCAAATCGTCCAACCTCCTCATTTTATCAGTGAGGAAACTAAGAAACAGAGAAGTGAAGTAATTGCATCAAAACACACAGCTACTCGAACAACGTTTCCAAAGTTGAGGGCAGAAAGGGGGCAGAGAGCCCAGATCAACATGCGGCATTTAATTTCATGATGACAGGTGCTTTGAATTGCTGCAAAAAGCCCAGTGTAGTTAAAGCTGATGAACACAGAAGTTATTCTGGTAACAGAATTCATTTGTACAGTTTTATAATTCATGAACGTGCTTGTGTGTTTTCATAGAGAGTCAACTCTTCTCTGGGAGCAGATACTCGTTCGAGGGGTCGGTCATCGGTAACCATGGTGACAGCCCAGCCTGCAGAGGAGGTGTGTTGTGTGCAGTGGGTGTCATGGACTGACACTGGTGTTACTACATGATGATGTCTTTGGGTGTAAGGAAAGTAATGCACAGATTACTGTGCAACCACTAGATTCTCCCACTCAGGAAGGGTGGGAGCTAGATTTTATATTTGGCATGTTAATTCTTGCAGTGTATAGTTAGCATTGTGACTTCGACCAGCCTTGTGACAGCTCACAGAAATCTCTCAAGCCACGGGTTTTTGTCAACAGCTCTTCTCTCCTAATGACAGAATGTGGGTGCACTGCGTGACCCTGAATGTTGATGGCCTGCGGCAGAAGAATGGCTGTCCTCATTTTCTTTTATTCAGCCTAGCTTTGCTCATTACTGGCCTAATTTCCTTTATACTTAGGGCCTAATATTTATTGTTAAGCAAGCATGATTTTGAGTGCCCAATAATTACCAGTATCCGGCCTAACCTAGAGAAAAGGTGGCCCAGGAAAAAATGATACCATTTGAGGGAAAAAATAATCTCATTTTGTGGTTGTCCACCCTTGCTTTTCCTCTGGAGGACTTGGGGTTCACGTCTGTGGGAATGCTCCTACCCTGCCTGGGTTGGAATAAAGGGGTGGAGGTGCCAGGGGCATCCACTGGACCTTTGTGCAAGTTGGAAAGAAATTTCTGCTTTAGGTGCTTGGAGCAAGTGTGATGTTTTCAGAGTTAGAAGGCAGCTGGGTAAAGTTCCACCAACCCAAATGCCCTCAGGAACAGGAAGAAAATAGATTGTGAGAATGTATCCCTATTCTAATTATTAAGCAATATTTTAGCTGCAGCATATTTTCATAAGCTTTGTGATTATAAGTTTATTGTACCAATATTTTGTGACATACTGTCATGGGAAGTGAGGCTTCTAGGACTGGAAGCTGAAAGCCTACACTCAGCTCTGACACATCGGCTGTGCTGTGGCATGGCGTTTGGTGCAGCTCAGCCACCAAATGAGAACTTTCTTTCCTAGCAAGATAATGAGACCACCATCTAATCTAGGGAGGCAGCTCCATATGGTGTTTTAATATGAAAGAAAAATGAAGTGGTTACAAATGTCAGTGAAGTAGACATATTTGAATATTATTAAGAATGATCAACCTTCTCTATAAGGATCATGCTGTAGGCATTAAATAGTCTCTTAACCTTTTGACATACAAAGATGTCTTGGATGTGTCATGTGTTTCTTAAGCCATTGTAAACATTGACTGATGTCTCTGAGATGCACATAGGTTTAATTTGCTTTGAGTGCAGTTATAGCACAGATTTTATCAAGAAATAATTAAATATATTCAGTGTTAAAGTGTGAACTGCAGAAATAACCCCTTCAAGATGTCTGTTTTGAATTTGTATGAAAGTGACACTGAAACCAAATGGGGTATTTGAGTGAAAACAGTGAGACTGATATTCAACAAATTTGTACAGCTAACTATTCAACAGAAGATTCAAATTTATGTGAAGGTAGCCCTATCCAACGTAATATTCGTAACCGTGCAAGACATATGTCTATATCAAGCAGTGATGATTGTGATTCAGGAGAATGGAATTGAGAAGAAAAAGAAAATATTCCAAATATAAACTATCTACCCAAATTGCTGGTATAAACACTTTCGTTTTGCAAAGACTAGGAGCAAATCCTACGCCTCTTTGTGTTTTGAAACAAGTGCTAAATGATGATTATTTTTTGAAATGATAACCATAGAAACAAAGATATTCAAGTCAAAAGATAAAGGACCAGAACTCGAAAAAGAACAAGGAGTGGGTTCCAGAAACAAGTGATGAAATGAAAGCATACCTTTCATTATGTATCACAATGTCACAAATACAAAAATCTAAAATAGATGTGTACTGGTCAAAAAGAGCAACATTTAAGACACTGATATTTTCAAAAACTATGCCTTGCAAGTGTTTCTTAGCTAGATCACATCTTCTTCACTTTGTGGATAAAGAAACTAAAGAAAACAACACAAAAAGTGTGGTGTATAGTCAACTATTTGAATAATAGATTGGAACAATTATATGCTCCAAATGAAGATGTCTCCGTAGGTGAGTCACTGATGAAATTCAAAGGACTACTGGGGTACATGCAATGTAAAGCCACCAATGTGCCAAGTTTGGAGTCAAAGTTTGTAAGTTACGTGAATCCAATACTGGATATTGCATTCTCAAACATTAAATTGAAAATTAAGTAGTATTTTTCGCTCACATAGAATTTCATTTAATTTGTATGTCAATTAATACAGATTATAGAAAAATATCTTCAGGTCTTTAGTATTCTGGGATGCTGTTAAACATCAGGATTGTTGCAGTTTCCTAGGCAGCACTGTCAAGAGCTAATGTTTATAAATAACTGAATAAAAACCAGGAACAAACCCTATGGAAGTTGGCATGATGGAGTAAAAAGAATGATTTTGCTATGTTAACTTATAAAAGATCTGTGGGACCTTGAGGGCCAGTTCTCGAGTTCTTATCTCTAAAATGGAGAAGACGTTTGCTGCACTTCACAAGGAAAATACAACCTTCAGGAGCGGGGCGTCCAGACAAGACAATGTTGGGTATCAGGACAGGACTCTTAGGAGGGTCCCATGGTTCAATACTGCTCTTGTCATTAACTGAAGTTGCAAATGAAATATACTTTTCCAAAATGGGTGAGTTTTTCTTAATTAAAAGTTAAATATGCAGATGGCTAAAAATTCAAACTATTCAGAAAAAGCATATAAAAAGTAAAGCCTCACCACAAGCAGAAACCATATGCTATTCTGTACCCAGCATCTTTCTTTATATTTTGGTGATCTTTCCATATCCTCACGAGGACCTCCCTTATCTTTTTTTTTTCTCCCCACCGTCCTGGACTCCTCCCTTATCTTTTTAATGGCACATAGTACTCTTGATATTCCATTCTTACAGATGAAAACTATTACACATACAAACACACCCATCTTAATTTACTAGACCTGTGTTACTAGTTGATTTGTCTGGAGATTTTTGGTAATTTTATTGTTTTGGTTATTCAACTAATTTATATTTCTTTAGCTTTGATTAAGGATGGACATGTCTTCATGTCTGTATTGGTCATTCATAGATTTTCTTATGTGAACTGCTAAAGGTTTTTAAATTGGCTCTGACAGTAATCATTCACTGAGTATCTTACTTTTTGCCAGCCACTATGCTAAGTGTCCCAATATCCAAGTGTTCATGTAATCCTTACAACTCTGAAATATAAGATAATTGTTATTTCCTTATTACAAATTAGAGGATTGAGGCCCGGGGAGGTTAAGAGAACTTGCCTACAGTTGCAGGCGTATCTTTGGGCAGAACCAGGATTTAGTCCCAGAAATTTCAGCAGCAGACATTCTTTGCAAAAACTTCTTTCAGAGCAGATGATAGACATGTATTAGAACCAAGAATTAGAATCAGAAGAAACACAGCACATAGAAATGCTTTGCAAGTTATAAAGTGCTTTGTGAATGTCAAGCAGACAAGGTGAGGAAACGCTGGTCAAGTTCTCCCGGGTTGTAGGTAGAAAGTCTCAAGCAAAGACAACCATGAACTTCCTGGTATTATGAACAAGACTATTTAACAAAAGCAGTGAACCGAAGAAGAATAGATTCTCCTCTTGAACATGTGACAAAATATTGGGCATTCTTCTGAGTATAGCACAAGGAAGATATATTTTCTGTACCAACTGGCAAAACAGGTTATAATGATAACTTACATGGGCAATAATGGTCTTAGTATTGGCAATTAATGCTGCCATTTAAATGACTGTGGTAAAAATTGTACTGATGTTACTGCTTTTGATGTTTACTGATCTAAGAGAGGTTTGATTTCACGTAGAAACTCTGCCTGTTGGACCCCTGCGCTGTTGCTTTGTTATGATCAGCATTAATCTTTAAGTTCCTCTGTGGTCTTTGTGTTGCCTCTTCATCACCCTCCCTTGTTTTGTAGACTAGTGCTGCTAATTGTGAATCCCACAATGTTCATCAGCTGGATAATTTTTTGGAAGATGCTGCTCATAAGTTCTGGGCTATGGCTCGTTCCAAGTTGTTGGCACCTGATGCCTCAGCCACTTTGGGGGACAGCAAGGACAGCTCGTGTCTGGAGACCATGATGATTCGAATGGAGGAAATGGAAGTAGGTCTGGGACTGCTGGCTTCCATGGTGGCGGGGTCTGGCCCCTGCCAGGTGCAGTCCTCAAGGGGGTCTCAAGTGACTGTAGTGCTTCACAACCCCATGGTCCTGGTGTTCAGTCCTGGCCAGCTACTGACCACATGTGTGACTCTGGTCAAGTCACCTACCCTCGCTAATAAGCAGGGTAATCTTAAAGATAAAACAAGGCATGACATATCCGCACACTACCTGATCACTCAGGGAGTGACCATTATTAATATTCCCCAATATCATTAATGTGTGATTGGAAAAACACCAGGACCCCCGGCTTCTTCACCCGTCAGCCTGTCAGGACTGTGCAGTTGCTCTTCTACCCTGCTAGTTTGTGACTGTGACAAATCAGATAAGTTTACCTTTTTAATTACCATGGTACTATGTTAGAACACTTTTCTCAGAGTTTTCAGCCTCAGAAATTATTCAGCCCAACCCTAGGATTGTTCAGAGCCGGAGACTGAGACACAGTAAGGGAGTGACATGGTCAGGGTCGGAGAAACGTTCCTGCCAGAGCTAGGATGAGAATCCCGGTCTCCTAACTCCCGGTTCAGCATTTTCTTTTTATGTGCACCGTGACTCAGTCTCATTTTGCTGTTGCTGCTAAATAGAAACTTTATAGGGAAGACAAATTTTTGTTGCTTTTTTGAAAATTTGAAGATGTATAGTTTATCCAAGTGTTGTCACTGATTTCCCCTTCTTAGGGGTGACTGTCTAGACCTAAAGTGCCCAAAATGGTAGTCTCTGTGCACATGTGGCCATTTAAATGTAAATTACAATTAAGTTCCCTTCTCACATTGCAAGTGGTCAGTAGTTTGTGGCTGATATATTGGATGTGGCGAATATGGGACATTTCCATCATCACAGCAAATTCTAGTGGGCAGCGCAGGTCTAGATTAGATTAATTAGAGTAATTGCTTCATTTTATTTTAGACCTTACTTCACAAACTAATCCCTTCCTCGCCTGGCAGATGCCCCATTTCTGGCAATGTGTCTGTATCGAATGTATATGCTGAACTACTACATTTTTACTAGTTCTGCTTTGTAATGAAACCGATTTTTTCTAATAAATTAAAAAAATTTTTTGTTTTTTAAGAAATACCAGGAGACAGTTCGCCGAAGATATAATACAATCATATATACTGATCCTCATTTTTGGACGCAGGAAGAAAAAAATGGTTAGTGTTCCTTCCATTTTCTCCCCCAATATTATATTCTGAAAAAATTCAAACATAGAGAAAAGTTGAAAAAAATTCTACAGTGGACACCCATATACCCATCTTCTAGATTCTACAGTTAACACGTTGCTATGCTGGCTTTATCATGTATCTATTTCTCCTCTATCCATCTATCAGTTTGTCTTATTTTTGGATGCATTTTAAAGTTGAAGTCATAGGAACACGTCATCCTGAATATTTCAACATTTATATCAGCGACTAGAGTTTAATACTTATTCATGGCTCTTTTTCCTTTAAAGATAAACTTTACATATAATAAAATGTACACATCTTAACTGTGCCATTTGAAGGCTTTTGATAAACGGATACACTTTGGTTCCCCAGACTCCTGTCAAAATACACACAATCTCATCTCCTCAGAGAGTTCCCTGTGCTGCTTCCTGACCCATTCCCTAGCACCCAGGCAACCACGGTGCTTTTTTTCACTGTAGAATTTCATAGAAAGAGTCATTCATGCATGTACTCTTTTGTCTAAGGCTTCTTTCATCCAGTATGATGTTTTACAGATTTATCTGTTACTTATTTCCTATTACCATTGTGACAGATTTGTTTGTAACAAGTTAAAGCACACATTTAGTGGTTTAAAACACAAATTTAGGGGAAGACCGGGATGGCTCAGTGGGTTAAGCACTCACTTTGCAGCCCCAGGGACCGAGGATCAAATCCCGGCCCATGCCCGTGCGGACCCATATGTTGAACTGGGGAGTGCCCCCAGTTCAGTTCTCACTGGGATGAGACCCTGGCCCAGTTCCTGCCCTGTGCAGCCCCGCGCCCACCTGTGGAATGGAACTATGTGGAAAATCCAATGATGTACAACTATGGAGACTGTTCTGGGCTCTCCCCCTTCTCTCTGTCTCTGATCTCTCTCTCTCTGTGTTGAAAACAATAAAAATAAAAAAATAAAACACAGATTTATTCTATTACAGTTCCGG
>PVKE010034204.1:0-17518 GCA_004027555.1 Craseonycteris thonglongyai | reverse complement strand
CCTATCCATAACAGAACTACACCCAGCCAGATCCCCAAGAGAAAAGGTTGTATAACCATTTCTCTGGGAGAACCCTGGGCTACAAGACCTTTGCCCAGTCCATACTGCTGATGTTTTCTCTGTGACCCACTGGAGGCAGTTCTTACTCTTCCTCCCTTAGCCATACTAGGCATGATGTATTTCCTCAAGAAGCCCCAGCTTGCCTGAATAATATCTATCCAGCTCCTTCTTTGCCATTAGCATTTACCCTAATCTGCCTGGATCTAGAAGCTGATCACTCTGAACTAGAGATCCTCCCTTTTCTGCCCCACTGAGTTGGGGAGACAACAGGCAGCTTTAAAACTTGCATCTCTTTTACATTTACTATTCCTATTTAGTCTGTATGTAAAGGCTTCCTTCATCTACAGCTAGGAAAAATCCTGCTCTATCCTGCTCTCTGGAACTGAGAAATCAGACTTTATTCAGTCACACACACTTCCTCCACAACACATATCAATTAGAGTGGAGTGGAGGAAGCAATGAGGTTGCAAGATCCAGGAGGGACAGGGAGAAAAGCAGTTTGAAAGGGAATGAGGAGAGGTCTCACTCAGGGAAAGGGGAAGATGTCACTAGAGGGTTGAGCAGGCAGCAATAAGGAAGGTGAATTCATGAGTCAGAAGAAAGGGAGAAGGGACTAAGTATCAAGCACTATGCTAGATGCTTTACATACACCAAGTGAGGAGGGACTAGAAATGAGGAGAAATTTATAAATGCCATTATACTAGTTCAGGCAAGAAGTAATAAAGGACTTAATAGAATAGTGGGAGTTTGAATGTAAAAGACAGAAGCAGGATTCACTGTAAAGGGAGTCTCAGCCTGACTTAGCACCGAATCGGATATAGAGGTCAGAAAGAAAAAAGAAACAAAAAGAGCTTTGGTTTTTGTAGTAAGTGACTGGGAAGATAAGGGGGACATTAATAGATAAATGGTTGTCAGAAGATAAATGTAGACAAGGATAATCAATTTGCTTTGGGACCTATTTAAGCTTTTGACATTTTTATTACAAAAATTTCCAAACATAAAGAAAACTAGAATAAGAGAGGGCAATTGGAATTTTGGGTCCAAAACTCAAAGACAAGGTAGAGGCCAGAAATATAGCTTTGGAATTCATCTTCCCAAAGGAAATGTTTGAAGCTATTTGAATAGATGAAACTATTAAGTAGATATCAAAGGGAGAAAATATAGCAATAAAAATGACCCAATGATAGAATTTTGGGAAACATCTACATTCAGAACTGTAGAAAGAGTCACCAAAGATGGGGATATGGAGGGAGTTGTCTGAAGGGAAAAACAAAACAAAACGAGAAGTTGCAAAGTTGAAAAAGAAAACAAGATAGTGTTTTCACTGGAACCAAGAAATGAAAGCACTGCACACAGAGAGGACCGCACAAGTTAGCTCACTTAATATTTTCCACACAAAAAAAAAGCCTTGAGCTAGGACTCAGTCTGTGCTCTAATGTGTGACTTTCTAGCTGTATTACATACAGTAACAGCAATTCATCTCCCTAAGTCCAAGATTTTCCAAATGTAAAAAATGAGTAAGACCACTCCTTTCAGTTAAAAGACTGCTATGAGGATCAAAAGAAAATGGATGCATGTGAGGAAGGCCTTTTTGTTAACTGAAAAGCACTGGACAAACATGAGAAGCTGTTAATTCAATTGCTATTATTTTAATAATGTGAAAATATAACTTAACTGTTAAATTAAGTTTTGAATATTGGAAAATCCTGAATTTGAAAGACCAAAGTTCAAGCATCCCATTATATATACTAGCTAGTAGCCCTTACGAGCATCTATTGTGTGCTGGGCACTGTTCTAAATCCTCCACATACCTTAACTCATTTGATCCTCACAAATTCTTATGAAATAGGTACTATTATTAGCCTTAATTTACAGATGATGAAATTAAGGCTGAGAGAAGTTAATAACTTGACCCTGTGCACAGAGCGAGTAAGCTGCTGAGCCAGAGCTCAAACCAAGTTTTTCCTATGCCAGAGCCTGACTTCTTTCTTAATCACTACACTACACTTACTCTTAAAAATATGCCTCGGGGATGCTGGGACAGCTCAGCATGTTGAGCGCTTGCCTGGCAATTACAAGGCCTGGGGATCAATTCCCAGCCCTGGACTGTGCAACTCCCATATGCTGAACTGTGGCACAACTGGTAACCACTGAGGTGGCTTGGCAGTGAAGGTGCTCACCTCCCATTCAGGAGCCCCCCTGTTCAGTTCCTGCTCCACAGAGCCCCACATCCACCTGTGTGGAACCATGTCACAACTAATGAAGTGCAGCTACCAAGACTGCTCTGGGTTCTCTCTCTCTCTCTCTCTCTCTCTCTCTCTCTCTCTCTCTCTGTCTCTTTCTCTGTCTCTCTCTGTCCCTCTTTCTCTCCTTCTCTCAAACAATAAAATAAGGGGAAGCCGGGATGGCTCAATGGGTTAAGTGCTCACTTTGTAGTTCCAGGGACTGAGGATCGAATCCTGGCCCCGGCCCATGCGGAACCATGTACTGAACTGGGAGCTCCCCCAGTTCAGTTCTCTCTCTGTCTCTGTATCTCTCTCCCTCTCTCTCTCTCTCTCTCTCTCTCTCTCTCTGTCAAAAAACAATTTAAAATAAATAAATATTAAAAAAAAACACAAAAAAAAAAAACAATAAAATAAGTCTTTGAAATATGCCTTGAAAAATGAAAAGATCACTATACAGTGGTACCCCAGCACTCACTGTTAATTGGTTCCAGGAGGTGTAATAAGTACCAAAAATGATGAGTACCAAACAAACTTTTCCCATAAGTAATAATTTAAATAAATTTAATGTGTTTCCAACCCAAAAATTGACATAATGACCACAGAAGCTAAGCTAAGACTGCAAGGGGATGCACATAGGGCAAGAGCAACCATGTGACTAATGTCTGACCCCTTGTCTCAGCTGGAAAGGGTAGTGAGTCATGAAGTAATAAACACTGACAAGTCCTAGTGTGTACATCAAGTACCAAACAATGAGTACCGGGACAAAATTTTCAGGTCAAAATGTATTAAATGCCAAATTCAATGAGTTTCAAAGCAGTCAAGGATCAAGGTATAACTGTATTGCAACCCTAATGAATTACAGATATAAGCATTAAGCATCAGTGGTAACTATAATCACAAAGAGACAAGCAGATGTGGCTCATGAATGAAGCATGTACCACCATCTTTGAAGTAATTTTGCTCCCACTCCCATCCAAAAAAAAAATGAAACTGAATCAAAGCTTTTAGATTAGAGTTATAGTTTCCAGGTAAATTTCAGAATACCTAGTTAAAAGTAAATTTCAGATTCAACTAAAATGGAATTTCAAATCTTTCTTTTTAGTCTCAGCATGTCCCAAGCAATATTTAATATGTCCCATGCATCATATTTGGGACACACTTATACTACGAGTACTCATTTTTTTACCTGAAATTCAATTTAACTGAGTGACCTGTATTTTTTATCTCCTAAATCTGGCAACCCTATCTTTAACCCAACGACCCATTTATAAGAATACAAAGGGCAGAGAACCAAGATATTATAGGAACCAGGATAAGGCTATCTGCACTAGACTGTAGGTAAATATACAAGACAAACAACAAGATTTCTTTAAAAAAAATTAAAGGCAGATGGGGGGGATGGAGGGAAGGGGAGAGAAGGGGGATTTGGAGGGAGGGGAGAGAGAGACAGAAAACCTATAAACAAGGGGTGTCCAACGTTTTGGCTTACCTGGGCCACATTGGAAGAACAATTCTCTTGGGACACACATAAAATACACTAAGGATAGCTGATGAACTAAAAAAAAAAAAATTGCAAACTAATCTCATAATATTCTAAGAAGGTTTTTAAATTTGTGTTGGGCTGCATTCAAAGCCATCTTGGGCCACATGCAGCCCACAGGCTGCAGGCTGGACAAGCTTGTTATAGACTAAAAAAAGAGAATCATGAGACACAAAAACCAATCATAATGTGTAGACTATATGGATTCTGATTCATATTATTAAAAATCATGGGAAAGCCAGGATGGCTCAGTAGGTTAAGCACTTGCTTTGCAGTCCCGGAGACTAAGGATCAAATTCTGGTCCCAGCTACCGGTGTGGACCCATATGCTGAACTGAGGTGTGCTTCCCATGTGGGAGGCCCCCAGCCCAGTTCCTGCCCTGAGTGGCCCCCGCCCACCTGTATGGAAGGAAACCATGTCAAAAACTGATGATGTACAACTATGGAGACTGCTCTGGGCCCTCCCTCTTCTCTCTGTCTCTCTCTGTCTCTGTCAAAAACAAGAAAATAAATCTTTAAAAAGAATCATGATACTGGTGATATTGGTAATTTGAACACTGACTAGATGTTGGATTATATTAATGAATTATTGATTTTTTAGTTGGCTAGTGGTATTGTGGGATTTTTAAAGAAGATGTTATCTATTATAGATACATTTTGAAATGTTTTTTAGTAACATGACATGATGGGTTGGTGTTTCACAGTAATCTGGAAACAGTGGAAATATAGCAAGATTAGCTTTGAATTAGTGTTGAAGTTTCCCCAAAAGTACATGTAGTTTCATTATACTTTTTATATTTCTCTATATGCTTGAAATTCCCCATAATAAAAAATGTTTGTAAAAGCAACAATACCTAACACAAAGCCTGACCTACTATAAACACTTAATATATAGGGTCTGACGTAAGTAACACCCTTTTTAAGTTTACCGGTTCATAAAAAGGGGCATTACTTCTGCAAGTCACTGTATATTTGTTGGCAGGTAAAGAGGTTTGTTAATTTTTAGAAAGGAAAGCCCTAAGATGGCCATCAAAGGGAAACACATTTTTGAAACAAGATTATAAGCACGAATGTCTGCACACACTAATTAGACTAATTTGGGGACCAAACTATACTCAAATAATGAATTTGCTTGGACAAGGAAATTTATTAAAGATGAATACTTGTGAAACTATGAGCAAAAGAGGTACATATACTACAGGTACTTAATGTTAGTAAACACAGGAGAGATTTTTAACATTCCAAAATATGTTATGCAGAAAACAATCCACCTTTAATTTTCTTCAACATTTATTATTCAGGTGAACTGTTGTACAAAGCCATGTTCATTTCCCAAAGGTCTTTGCAATGATTTTGAAAATTTGAGTGCTCATATACAAGTGAATTGCCAATTACTAGAAATAATGACTTCCCATGCTAAATAATGCATGCACTTGGCAGTAAGGCTTTACCAAAACTTCAGTGTTTAAGTTTTGAATGCAATCTTGCCTTATTACATGAAGGCAAATAAACTCAAAAGCAACTCTACCCCCACAAGGTGCAGGTTAGTGTGTTTAGTGAAGTGTTTAATGCAGGTTACTGAAATAAGATGTTTATTTTATGCTTACTATTCCACTACATGAATATACCATAATTAATTCAACTATTCTCTTATTGGTAGATGTTCCCCACTTTTGCTATTATAAACAACAATGTATTTGCCCTTATACATTTAGCCTTACATTCTGATGCTTTCATTTCTTGGTGGAGATTACAAGAAATGGGTTTGCTGAGCCAAAGAGTATTAATATTCTTAATTTTAATATATACTAATTGCATACATTCTAACATTAGGACTATACTGTGGAAGTTGTTTTAAAAATGTAATCATCTAACTATAAGTTAATCATTTAACTAACTTCACTTCAAATGCTACAAGTAAGACTATTTAAGCTCTGCTTTAAGTAGAGAACTGAATTTTCAGACAATCTCCCATTAACAGTGCTTTCGGTGTTGAAAAACCTGGAGTTTATTCTGTGTGAGTGCATCTTGTAGCAATACTTCCAAGTTTGGTATACCTCCCTATACTAGATAGAAGATATATATACATATATATATATATATATATATATATATATATATATATATATACACACACACATATATATATATACTTTTTAAAATTAATTTTGGATGTACAGAACATCATAGTGACTAGACATTTCTATACCTCACAAAATAATAACCCCAATAAGTCTATTACCATCTCACACTGTACATAGTTTTTACAGTATTATTGACTATATTCCCCATACTATACTTTACATCCCCGTGACTCTTTCGTAACTACCAATTTATACTTCTTAAATGCCTGCTTGTCACTGACTCTGAATTCTGAGTGCCATTTCTATCTGCCCTTCCTTGGTCTCTTTTGGGAAGGAAAGACTGGTTCTCTGCACGCTTTAAAAGAAATTCTGATTACCGGTAGTATCTCTTTCTCTTACCCATTTTGTCCCTCTAATTTTAAGGATCCCTTCAGTTGCTGTTCTTCAAATTCAAAAGTAAAAAAATGCTTGTTATAACCAGTGAAACTACACAATACAGCAGCACCTTGGTACCTGTCATTAATTGGTTCTGGAAGGCATGCCGAGTACTAAAAACAATGAGTATCAAAGAAACTTTTCCCATAAGGAATAATGCAGTGGTAACCCAGTATTCACTGTTAATTTGTTCCAGGAGGTGTGACACGTACCAAACAAATGACTAGCACCTGGAAAAAAATTTTGTGTCCAAATGCATCAAGTACCAAATTTGACAAGTTTCAAAGCAGTCGAGTACCAAGGTATGATTGTAGGAGGATGTATAAAGACAAACGTAGAGGGATGCCAGGATAGCTCAGCAGTTGAGCACTTGCCTCACAATGGTGAGGTCTGGGGTTTGATTCCGGGCCCTGGCCCATACAAACCCATATGCTGAACTGTGGCACAACTAGTAACTCCCAAGATGACTAAGCAGTGAAAGTGCTCGCCACCCATGCAGGAGGCCCCCTGTTCAGTTCCCACCCAGCACAGCCTCACATCCACCTGTGTGGAATGAAAGCATGTCACAACTACTGATGTACAACTATGGAGACTGCCCTGGGCTCTCCCCCCTTCTATCTCTCCCTCTCTCTCACCTTCTCTCAAGACAATAAATCAATCTTTAAAAAAAAACGACAAAGGTAATAACCCACACAAACTTTTTTTCATCAACCTATGGATGTAATCAATAGCAACAGCTTGCTGAGGAGACTTCCACAACTCTCCTTGCTCATACAAGCAGATCAAACATATGTGCACATACATAAAGTTCTGTTTGTTTTCAGCAAAGTATAATCATAATATACACATTATTTTGCAACTTGTTTCACTCAACTATATATGCACATATGCACATACCGGTACATATATTTCCATATATGTGAAAACAGACTATACATTGTTTTTTTGATTTTGTTTTGTTTTGAGAGAGAGAGAAGGAGGCGGGGGTGGGGGAGGCAGAGCAATCTCCATAGTTGTACATCATTAGTTTTCAACAGTTTCATTCCACACAGGTGGACATGGGGCTGCGCAGGGAAGGAATGGGGTAGGGGGCCTCCCATATAACAGGTGCACCCCTGCAAGATGGGGACTGAACCAGGGGCCTCCCACATGGGAAGCTTGCCCCAGCAGGAACCAAAATGGAAGACCCCACATGAGAAGCACACCCCAGTTCAGCATATGGGTCCACACAGACCGGGGCTGGGACTCCATCCTCAGACCCTGGGGCTGCAAAGTGAACACTCAACTCACTTAGCCATACTGGCATCCCTTATTTTTTAACAAAATACAGTGAAGTTACTCTGCAATCTTAAGATCCTTTCTAGTTCTAAAATGTTTTGTACTCCTTTAGGGAACATAACACTTATAACTATTTGTAATGAACTGTTTAATGTCTCACTTCCTTGCTAGACTGACAACTCCATGAAGACAGGACTAATTTTGTTCACCAGTACATCTCCAGAACTTAGGGTAGTGCTGCCAAGATAGTAATTGCCAAAAACCTATTTGTTCATTCTTTCAATGATTCTTGAAACTTTCAGTCTACTTAAACTGGGTCACTGCCAATAGTCAAATATATGTCTTCAGGTACTCAGGCCTGAGTAAGTCACCACTCAATGTTATTTGGATTGAACCTAGTAACAGTACATTTTAAATATTTGTAAGAATCTGTGCATTTCAGCAAAAATCCATCTGCCACAAAAATAAGTTTAAAAAAGAGATGACATGCTTAGAGGAAAGAGCTCTATAATTGTAATTAGGAGACCTGAATTCTGCTCCCACCTATGCCATTCATTTCTCTGTGGCCTTCAGAAAGTGCCTTATCCCTTCTGGTCCCGAGTCCTCATCTGTAGTTCTAGCATTCATTTATTACAAAAACATGTACTGTCTACTATGTTTAACACTAGGCTATGTACTGGTGACACAGAGGTGAAAAATTACAGAAATTTAATGAATGCTTACTTTATGCTTGATCTTTTGCTGATGGGGTCATATGCACTATCTCATTTAATCACCTATGAGATAGCACTACCATGATATCTTCTGTACTTTACAAAGGAGGGAACTGAGGCACAGAGAGGTGAAGTAACTTTCCCAGCACACCAAATGGAACAGTGAAGACAGGATTAGACTCCAGGCAGTGCAGCTTCAGATGCCATTCCAATAACCATAGTGAACCATTGCCTTCATAATTCTATGACTATTTCAGTGGCTTGCATTTTGGTCCCAGCCCAGGAGTACTGAGTGGGGCACCCTCTTGTTAATAGCAGGATTCAATGATGGAGAAGTACGTTATAGTAACCACTGAAAGGTCTGACACAAGAAAGGCGAAGAGCATTGCTCTTCCTTGCTTTTGCAGGTTCCACACCCGGAAGATGAAGTGGGAGCTAACAGCAGGTCCTACTCACGCATGCCTCTAGGGATTTCCATTAGGTGCAAGCGAGGGTCACAACAGAAGGACTCGCTTCACTGACCTCGAAGAGGGCGGAGCGAAAGGGCGCGCTGCGTGCCCCCTGAATGCGTGCTGCGTGGGCGTGGCCCTTCAGACGTCTACGTGAGCCATCAGCTCCGCCTGGCCAAGGGCGTTTGCCCCGCCCTATTGCCCGCGCTGTCGCAGCGTCCACTTCCTGGCCCTACCCATCTTTAACGAAACCAGCGAGAGGACACTGCCTGCATCTAGAACAGCCCTACCAGGAGAGTAACCGAGGGGCGCGTCCAAACGTGAGAGGAAAGCTGTGCGCGAATTGTGCTTTCCCGTTCCTGAGCCGTTCTACACGCGGGTGAGTGCTAGGGGCATCGGCCTGCATCAGGAACGTCCCCCTGAGCAGCCCGACCCCGCCCCTCTTTGAAGCGATGTCCTGGGCCCTGGCCCACTCCCAGCATGCCCTACGCGGAGTACCGGAAAGGTGCGGTGGGAGGAATAGTGAGGGGGCGGGGGAGACGGATAGCTCTTCAATGGGATCTTGAGGTGAACATGTCATTTCTCTCCTGTTTTCCATTTCGTCCTTCTCCCTTTTTCATACCCCGCCCCAACCATTTTCACCTAAAAAGACGCATCTCAAAAAATACTGGTAGTTTTCGCTTCATTTGTGCTCGTGTGCAGTTTTAAGTTTCCAAATCCTGTACACAAAATACCCTATCATATGCAGCTCCAGTGTTATATTTTTTGCCTCCCCTAATGGAAAAACAAAAGAAACAAATAAAAAAACCACTTTAGAATAATTGGTGCAAATGAGCCATGAGTAGTATCTTCATCTGGAAGAATTCTTACATATATTTGCATCTATCAAGCTAAGAGAGTCATATGAATTGCTATATACAAGGTCCGGCAGAAATTACACCCCTTATTTATGAGCTGGTAATCAATGCCAAATATTTTATTACAAAATCATAAGCATATAATTCTATAACATAACAATATACTACTTTTAAAAGGATGTTACTTCTGCAAGACTGTATATTGGCAAAAAATAATGAAAACTGCATAATACAAAGTGCCAGAATCTATCTAAATTAATTTTAGAGTTCATTAACAATTCTAAAATTAAGCAGAACTTGTTTCCTGTCAATTCTCTTTTCCTTCTTAGAGCTGTGTTTATTGACGAAGTGAATGACACAGGAAAACCATCACACCTCTCCCCACATCCCACCTGAACTCAGGAACTACATCTGTCAAGCTTTTCCACACCTTGTTCTTCTAGTATAAGTCAAACTCCCATTTCCTCTAGAAGAAAATCAAGATGGTTTCCTTGTAGTAGTATGGTGATGTTGTGTCCAAAATGTCAATTATGCTTAACAAATCCCACATTTTTTTAATTTGTAGGGAAACAAGGTTATTCAGTAACTTATTAAATTCTCGATAATATCATTAAATTCTCAAATGGCTCAGGGGCAGTAGAAGCACTGTGGAAATCTTTAATAGAAAAAGCATTAAACGTATGTCCATAACTGTGTGACTTTAAGTCAGTTACTTACACTCTCTGGATCCTCTATCTGTAAAATGAGAGAAATGACATTAGGTAGCTTCTAAGATCCCTTTCAATTTTAAGAAACAAAGGGAAAAATCTCAGTAGCTAAGTGAACGATTCCTTGTTGACATAAAGGGGAGATTGGGAAAACCTCAGCAATGGTATTTCATTTTGACTTGTAACTTCTAATTCAAATAAAAGTGTACACATTTCCCCTTTTACTTCCCCAAAGAATAAGAAAATGCCTTGGGGATGCCAGGATGGCTCAGCAGGTTAATGGCTCATTTTGCAGCCCCGGGGTCTAAGGATCAAATCCTGGCCCCAGCCCATGTGGACCCCTATGCTGAACTGGGGTATGGCCCTCAGTTTGGTTCTTGCCAGGGTGAGCTTCCCATGTGGGAGGCCCCCAGTTTGGCCCCCAGCTCATGGGGGCATGCCTCCCATACAGGACGCCCCCACCCAGCTCCTGCCCTGAGCGCCCACCCACCTACCCACCTGTGTGGAATTAAACTATGTCAAAAACTGATGACCAGGGGAAGCCGGGATGGATGGGCATTTTTTTTTTTATAGAGAGTAATTATTTTATCTTCAGTGCATATTTATTTTTATTTTATTTTATTTTTGACAGAGAGGGAGATACAGAGACAGAGACAGCTAGAGAACTGAACTGTGGGAACTCTCCAGTTCAGCATGTGGGTCCGCCGGAGCCGGGATTCGATCCTCAGTCCTCGGGGCTTTAAAGCGAGCACTTAACCCACTGAGCCATCCCAGCTTTCCCTGGATTGGCATTTTAAGTGCTTCCTTTGCAACCTCAGAGACTGAGGATCGAATCCCAACCCCAGTCTGTGCTGAACTGGGGTGTGCTTCCCTTGTGGGAGGCCCCCAATTCAGTTCTTGCCCCCCCCATTTGATCCCTGGCTTAAGGGGGCATGCCTCCCATGCGGGAGGCCCCCAGCCTAGTTCTCACCCTGCATGGCCTCCTCCCACCTGTGTGGAAGGAAACTATGTCGAAAACTGATGACATACAACTATGGAGATTGCTCTGGGCCCTCCTTGTCTCTGTCTCTGTCTCTTTTTGTCTGTCGAAAACAATAAAATAAATCTTAAAAAAACGGATGATGTACAACTATGGAGACTACTCTGGTCTCTCCCCCTTCTCTCTGTCTCTCTGACACACTCTCTCTCTCTCTCTCTCTGATGCCTTGGGGGGAATAAAAATGTTCATTAATTGTTCCCCAGATATGCCTGTATTGACTCAGTTCTCATCTAAATAACTTAACCATTTTTATTTTGGGCTTTAAACACATCAGTTAGTTTGGGGTACTGTATCAGAAACCATTTAGGGGAAGCCGGGACGGCTCAGTGGGTTAGGCGCTCACTTTGCAGCACCGGGGACCGAGGATCGAATCCCGGCCCTGGCCCTGGCCCGTGCGGAACCATATGCTGAACTGGGAGCTCCCCTAGTTCATTTCTCTCTCTGTCTCTGTATCTCTCTCTCTCTCTCTCTCTCTCTCTCTCTCTCTCTCTCTCTCTCTCCCCTCTGTCAAATAAATAAAAATATATTTAAAAAAAAGAAGAAACCATTTAGTCTTAGGAACAAAAGTATAAATGTTAACATATATCATGTCAGTATTAACTTGCTTTAGATGTATTCAGAATACCTAAAGACAATGGCCATCAGTAAATAAAGCACTAGGTGAGAACAAAAATGCCAGCACAAATACTATTGGTGATTTTCCGGTTATAGAGGATTTTATCTGTTCAATTTAAGATTTTGATATAAAAGTCTTATGTATATCTGCAGAAGTGTTCAAATAACAATGCAAGCTTGTGAAACAAAATTTCTTTAAAGAGAATTATGGACGAATAACCTATATAGCATTGGTTCCTCTGGTTAATGCTTTTAGTACTTCCCCACAGATAAAGTACAAAAGTAGCCTCCATGAAAATTCTACTGCATGTTGCTGCAAAGTTCCAATTTATATTAAATAGTATAAATTCAAAGGTAATTTCTTCTTGGTACTA
Source organism: Craseonycteris thonglongyai (assembly GCA_004027555.1). NCBI lineage: Eukaryota > Metazoa > Chordata > Mammalia > Chiroptera > Craseonycteridae > Craseonycteris > Craseonycteris thonglongyai. Next base: position 5,142 of record PVKE010034204.1, on the reverse strand, counting down.
AAATCATCTAACCTGATTCCAAACTTGGGAACTTTTGTTTAATGTTAAAAGCAAAAGGTAAGTAAATATATGGAATACCAAATCAAATACCTAGGCTAATCCTTTTCTATTAAGTATCCTAAGGACTTTTTTCTTCTTTATAGGAAAAATGCTTTCTGAAAGCAGTTCATTTTTGAAGGGTGTTATGCTGGGAAGCATATTCTGTGCCTTGATCACTATGCTAGGACACATTAGGATTGGTTATGGAAATAGAATGTACCACCATGAGCATCATCACCTACAAGCTCCTAATAAAGAAGATATCTTGAAAATTTCAGAGGATGAACGCATGGAGCTCCGTAAGAGCTTTCAGGTATACTGTATCATCCTTGTAAAACCCAAAGATGTGAGTTTTTGGGCTGCAGCGAAGGAGACTTGGACCAAACACTGTGACAAAGTGGAGTTCTTCAGTTCTGAAAATGTTAAAGTGTTTGAGTCAATTAACATGGAAACAAATGACATGTGGTTAATGATGAGAAAAGCTTACAAATTTGCCTTTGATAAATATAGAGACCAGTACAGCTGGTTCTTCCTTGCACGCCCCTCAACATTTGCTATTATTGAAAACTTAAAGTATTTTTTGTTAAAAAAGGATCCATCACAACCTTTCTATCTAGGCCACACTATAAAATCTGGAGACCTTGAATATGTGAGTGTAGAAGGAGGAATTGTCTTGAGTATGGAATCAATGAAAAGACTTAACAAGCTTCTCAGTGTCCCTGAAAAATGTCCTGAACAGGGAGGGATGATTTGGAAGATATCTGAAGATAAGCAGCTAGCAGTCTGCCTGAAATATGCTGGAGTGTTTGCAGAAAATGCAGAAGATTCTGAAGGAAAAGATATATTTAATACCAAATCTGTTGGGCTTTTTATTAAAGAGGCAATGACTAATCACCCCAACCTGGTAGTAGAAGGATGTTGTTCCGATATGGCTGTTACTTTTAATGGACTGACTCCTAATCAAATGCATGTGATGATGTATGGGGTATACCGTCTTAGGGCATTTGGGCATATTTTCAATGATGTATTGGTTTTCTTACCTCCAAATGGTTCTGACAATGACTGAGAAGTGAAACAAGAGCATGTATATGATCACTGTGTATAGGACATGTGTCATCATTATTTGTATTAACAATTACATACCTAACACAGCAGTATATTTCTTTTTCTTTTTTAGATTGGTGGCACTAGTTTAATCACACATTAAAGTTTAGTAGCACATTTTAAAATAGGCTGTTTTTTCTCCTTAAAACACATGAAAATTACAAACATGTTGGGAAGAAATGTTTTTTTAAGAATAATTTTTTGCAAATAAATGATATTTATAAATACTATATTTATATGATAAAGTCTAAATTATGAACATTAAAGTCTGTGGCACAAATTTTTGCTGATTGGTTAAAAATTTAATATCTTGGGGAAGCCGGGATGGCTCAGTGGGTTAAGCGCTCACTTTGCAGCACCAGGGACCGGGGATCGAATCTCGACCCTGGCCCGTGCGGAACCATATGCTGAACTGGGAGCTCTCCCAGTTCAGTTCTCTCTTTGTCTCTGTATCTCTCTCTCTCTCTCTCTCTCTCTATCTGTCAAAAATAAAAAAAAATTAATGTCTTTTAGCTAAGATATGCAAATGAATCTCTAGTTGTGAATTTGTGATTAAAGTAAAACTTTTAGCTGTTTCCATTACTTGTAATTTTAGTTTATATTCTAAGCCTCCGCAAGTGCCAATGTATTTACTTTCTCAAAATACACAATCAAGCAACAAAGGAAATGTTCCTAATCAATGTAAAAGTGAAATTTGAAATCTGTCCTTGAGAGAAAAAGTGAAAATTATTTACAAAGATTAATTAAAAAAAGATTAATCCTTTTTGTGGGAGCTAATGTACTGGCATTCCTCATTGTACACAATTTCAGTGTAACTCTATACTTCTCTATGCAGATAAGAAATTGTAGTAGTGACTGTGAAGAATGTAATATCATCTAACTGTGCTGTTTCCCAGTTTATCAAACTCTCAGCTGTGGCTGGGATTAAAAATACATCAGTTGGGCTTTATTTATTCCAGCTGGGCAAATGAGTTGTGGAAGTGTACTTTGAAAAACTTCATTTGGCAATCTGGCAGTTTCACTTATGTGAGTTGAGTCCATTGTGGTTTTGTTTACCTGTTCAAATTTTGAGGTTTTTCCTATGTTCATGATTGTGCCATATTCAGGTGTTTTTGATGTGGAAGCCTTAACCTCACCATTTACCTTGGATTTCCATACCATTTTCTTAATTTCAGTGGCCTCTCGGAAGCTTTATCCAGTGGTGAATGCAATCGTTCCTATGCTTATAAATGTGTGAAATACTTGGAGCTGACTTGTCCTGTAATTGAAATATAAGGCCCCCTAGGGTGTGAGACCATGACATATTAGAGATCAATTATTTCCTATAACTGCCCTCACAACTTTAATGGTCTCCCACAAGCTTTGGAAAACTAGGAAGAGAATGGCCTTGGGCTTCCAATTACTGATCATCAGAGTAGTGTGTAAAAACCCTTTATCTTTTTCCTTACTGGGGCTTTCGGTTAAAATGAAGTTACTAATTTTGAAAATGTGTAGTTTCAGAAGCAATTACTACAAATCAAATCATGTTCAGTGTGAGTACAGTAATAAATGGTATCTCACTGTGACATTCAGTTTATGTGTCACCTTGCCTCCAACACCAATATATTAAATTTCTACTGTTATTTATCATCTACAATTAGTGTGTCAAGGTATAGTTGTAATAAATATATCAGAGAATGCATTCCATTGATTTCCTAGGGAGTGCTAAGGTAACAATTGCTAATTAAGCCAGATTGATGCTCTTGATTATATTTTTATATATGACTGTTCCTTTATAAAACATTAGTTGTCTTAAATAAGATGCTATCTCTGAACTTATTTGTACCGTCTTATAGAAAAAAATCTCAGTCAGTAACATAGAAAATAGTACTGTTGAGGTAATAGTTACAGATGTCATCATCATGCATTCAATAGCCAAAAACTAACTTTCACCCCACACTCTTACTAGAAGAATGAAGGTTTAATGGAAATTGATCATGACAGTGAATATATAGGATCTGGCAGAACTAACACCCCTTTTTATGAGCTAGTAAACAGAAAAAGGGTGTTACTTTTCCTGGACCCTGTTTTTCACATATGACTAGTGACTATCATATTGGACAACACAGGTGTAACAAAATTTGGAAGTATGAGACCAACTGACATATGATTGAGAAAACCGGAAGTGTCTTCTAAAAGTTGTATTTAATCTTTCTGGTTGTCTTGAATGCAGTAGAAAGTGAAACCTGACTCTTAGCAGGCCCTAGACCATCCTTGACTCTTAGCAGGCCCCAGACCATCCTTTATGACTAGATCTTCCTCAAAATTAAAACATGGATTTGGAGCAAATTACAGATTAGACCCCTTGACTTTTTTTTCATGCAACTAAGATTGCTTGTCTGTGAAATCTGATTTGTAATGCCAATTTTTCTGTAATACATTTAAACAATCCCATCTATTGGGCTTTCTTGAAGTGGGGCACAGCTGTATTAGAAAAGTTACTGAAAGCAGTCTACTGATGATGTACCACTAATTTACCCTTAATTTGATAAGAATATGGTGTTCCTTTTTAATTCCAGCTGGTTTGGATTGAGACATTCAATGTTTGAGTGATTACGTGAAGATTGTTTCTAAAAGTTTAGGGGATGCTGGGATAGCTCAGTGCTTGAGCACTTGTCTCACAGTTGCGAGGTCCAGGGTTTGATTCTTGGCTCTGGCTCATGCAAACCCATATGCTGAATTGTGGTGCAACTGGTAATCACTGTCTTGAGATGGCTCAGTGATGAAGGTTCTTGCCTCCCATGCGGGAGGCTCCCGGTTTGGTCCCCACCCCACGCAGCCCCACATCCACCTGTGGAATGAAACCATGTCACAACTGATGATGTATAACTGGAGACTGCTCTGGGCTCTTACCCCTTCTCTCACATTCTCTCAAGAAATAAATAAATCTTTTAAAAATGAAAGTTTAGCTTTCTTTTGGCATACAAAGAAATTCAGAAATGTTAGGTAAACTCCCTGAAAAGGAGTCCCCCACATTTTAATTAGATTATCATTCAATAATTCTAGTGTCATCAGATAAAGTATTTAAAAGGTAATTGGAACAGTGACTTGTTTAGAATGGATTAAATGATGGTGTATATCTAGGGTCTCATGATAAGAGATCCTCTTGTTTAGTGTGTATATTCTGAGTTATATGTGAGCTCAAAACTAGGCCTGGTATTTTATGGAAAGCAAAAGAAGCTAAAACTCATGATTCACACAGTCAAACAATCATTTTTTGTGAGCTTTGAGCAATAAAACAAGCTATAGTTTATTGTTAGAATATGGTGTTCCATTTGCCTTAGAAGTCCTCAATTTGATAAATACTATTTATTTTATCCCACATAATTACCATTTCTTTGGTAGTTTTAACTGATGCCATGAAACAATGAGCATATTGGTTACACCACTGCTTTGGCAAAAGTCCTGACAGAGAACTCATTTTCAGTAGATGGAAGGGAGCCAGGGAGGAAGGATGTCCTTAATATGCAACAGGCTTACATTTGGGAGGGGGGGAGAGAAATACTTTAATCTACTGATAAGAGACATCCACATAGGTCCTTAATGTTTTGAATGGGGACATTCTAATTGCCATAACATCCGCTCCATACCAGGGGAAAAACTGATCATAGCTTAATGGAAGGTTGAATAATGACACTTGATTCTTTTCCATATTTACCACTCTAAGGCACTTACCTCTAAAAGGAAGCTTCAGGGAATACTGCCCATTATCTATTCCAGTGCTGTCCAATAGAAATATGTGAGTCAGGTGTGTAGTTTTAAATGTTCTAGTAGCCACATTAAAAACATGGATACAATTGAAATTACTTTTAGTACTGCATTTTATTTAACCCAATATATCTAAAATATTGTCATTTCAACATGTAATCAACAACAAAAAATAAGATAGTTTACATTCTTTTTAAGTCTTTGAAATCCAGTATGTATTTTACAGTTACAGCAATTTACACCTGGAATTTA
>PVKE010034203.1:0-17519 GCA_004027555.1 Craseonycteris thonglongyai | reverse complement strand
TGACACGTTTAAGTAAATACGTATACTGTTGTAATTTTTGTCTTAAATGAGTAAAGTATGAATACTGTTTACATATTTAAAACATTCTTGTACCCGCATACACGAAAATTCCTAGGGGCAAATCCTACTTCGCGGTTTTTCAGCTTTCGCGGAAGGTTCTGGTCCCCATTAACCGCGAAAAACGAGGGATCACTGTATTTTACATTTATTTAAACCTATCATATATATTTTACATAATATGTATAATCATATTTTTCAAGGTCAGAGTGTTTCCTATGTTGCTGAATCTCTCTCATGGTGGCTTCTATCTGTGTGTGTGTGTGTGGGGGGGGGCACTAATCAGAAGGAATCCTTGTCCCAAAACTGTGAAGTCTGCAGGAAGAATGATGGGATAGGTATAGGTGGCATGGCTTCTGGCTCCTTGTTAAGTCTGCATCTCCTAACCAATTCCTGCTTTCTCCTCTTTTTTTGTGTCCAGCACAATTACTTGAAAACCACAACAAGCCTCCAGCAGGCGCATAAAAAATAGGGACTCATCACCAGTGCCCTGAAGAACAAGATGCCCAGCAGCTCCCCTGCTATGGTGGAGCTGCTGGACCACCTGCCCAGAGTCCAAACCAGTCTGCTCCAAGGCTGGGGCCCAGCCCAGAGATGACACAATGGCCTGCTTGACAGCAGGAACAGCCTTCAAAGGATACCCTTGTTTATCTTCATAAGACACTTTCGGTTTCAATTCACAATCTTATATGCAGGGACAAGATAAAGTAATGCTGTAGTCTGGACTTTTAGTGCTTGTCCAAGAACTTTATTTCCTTTCTGGGAGGACATCTTCCCTATGTACAGGCGGGGTCAGGAACTGAGTCTCTGGTAGGAAAGTGGGAGTGTAGCTCAGCCAGGATCCTCTTGACAGGCATTTGTCCCACTCGTCAGACTCCTTTCCTGCATGGACATCCTTGGGTGAGCGGGGTCTGAGGAGCCCTGGTTCTCATGCTCCCTCAGACCCTAAGTTCTCTCAGTGCATCCTCTCTGTGTTCCTGAGCCAGTGAGGGCATGAGGCCTTCCTTCTTCAGCAACCAGGAGAGAACTGGGGGTAGGTGCAAATGGCTGAAAGGCAGATTTTTATCTCAAAATAGGAAGAGGCTTAAAATGAAAGTAGTCCTACCATGAAGTTAGCACAGTGTGAGGCTATCTGGCAAGGAGGTTGCAGAAGCTGGAAGGTTGAACTGGATGGTATCTGTCCAATCATTCACCCCGTTGATTCTGTTCTCAGCCCTTCAATGAGCAGAAGGGTGGGGATTTTGTTGAGAGAAATCAGAAAGGCTTTCCTTGAGGTCTTGGCCCTCTTCCCTGTCCAGCCCCTTCTTTCACTGAGTGACACATAATGGTTCTAAAACAGGTTTCAGAGACTCCTACCATGCTAAACCTTCCCAGAGCAGCTTTGAAGTCTCCCAACTTGATACTCCTAGGTGACACACACAGGACTGTCACTGACTAGCATTAATGGTGTGCACACAGCCCTGTTGGTCAGTCCTTCTGTTTCCTTTGATTGTGGCCAAACAGGCAGGTCTGCCCAGGCTCAGCTCACCCTCCTAGCTATTAGAGGCCTTAGGCATAGTTTTGATTCTTTCCCTTCTTGGCTGCCCCTGACTTTACCAGGCTTGTTTGGAGTTCCTGGATCTTTGGGAGCATCTTAGGAAACAGGACATAGCAAATAGGGGGTACATCATTTTGTTGGGGTCACAGGAAGTAGCCGTTTGTGGCATTACCAATCTTCCCTTCATTCTCCGTCACTAGCTGGAATGGCATGTAGCATGCTGGATGGCCCTTCATAGACCTCCTGGACAGCCAGTCCTGGTCTGCTGGCAATGGTACTTGGTAACATTTGTCTCTAGCTCAACTGTCACCACATAGGTAACTCTGGTCAGTTCTGGCACAGACTGAAACAAGTCATCATCAGTATTGGCAGAGCCATCAGAATAAGCCAGGATGGTGCTCAGTAGAGATCACCTTCCACAAAGACTCCTCACAGGAGCAGATGTTTCCAACATGACAGGGAGCTAGGGGACATCATGTCCACTCAAATGGTCCTGTTGTTGCAGAAAATAGTTTCTGCTGAGCTGATCTGACCATCAAAATGGACTTCCAGTTCCATCCATGTGTCAGATAAGATAACCTGAAAACACTGCTATAGAGATACTGGTTAAAGAATAACATTCTTTAAATGCAAAACTAAATTTGCAGGAAATAAAGGGAACTGCAGGAGCTGAAAAGCACAGTGGTCAGTGTGTGAACCAACTGCTAGTGATGGGGAGTAGGTGTGTGAGTAGAATGTTGCCCTTGAGTGTTAATGTCCACATCAGTATGAGAAATAAGACTTTCGCCCATGCCCTGTAGGAAGTTGGAAATGAGACCCTTTTGCTTAAAGCTGGCACCCCAAAGGATTCATCATTGAAGAAGTAAACTAGAAAAAGTTCCCCCACTGGCATGGAAAAATAAGGAAACTCTCCCCAGGGATTAGGGGGAACAGGTCCTGTGAGAATTTGCAACCATGCACAGGTTTGGGATTCAAATTTACATTGTGTGGTCCAGGAACAAGTAGGCTGAGGAATTAGCATAAAAACTAGCCTAAGGCTGAAACACCTAGTAGAATCAAATGAAAAATCTATTGTACATGCCCTCTACCCAGCAATATAGTATTCCCACAAAACTCTAACATGAGCTCAAAGAGCAAATACAACACCCACACACATGCATGCATGTGCACATACATGTGCAGAAATACCATGGAAGAGGCACAATGAAAGTAGAATCAGATCAATAAGAATTTCAGATAAATTACTGAACAAAAATATAATATGTTTTAAAAAAGGAATGAAAAAATGATAAAGGCTATCAAACTAGATCACAGATTTATTTTTTTAAATAGGAATGAAGAAAATGTAATTCTAAAAGTTAAATGGACTAGAAACAGTGAAAAATAGAATGACCTGTATGTTGGATCTGAAGACACTGCCTGCAATTGCAGTATAGAGGGATGAAGAGATAGAAAGTTGAAAGCATAGATAAGAGACAAGGTGGGCAGAATGAGAACATCCAGGAGACATCTAATCACAAAACCAGAGGAGATAATAGGGAGGTCACTTTCTTGGTGATCTCATCTTGTGGTTTTAAACATCATCCATATGCCAACTCTCAATTTTATATATCCAGCCTAGATTGTTGTCCTAAACTCTAATCCTGTACAGCGAACTGCTAACTTGGCATCTCCACTTGAATTATCTTAAGACATCTACAAATCAATGTGTTTAAAACTAAATACCTAATTGCCCCCCAAACATGTTCCACCTACAGCCTTCTTCATCTCAGCCCATTTGCTCACACTAAATTCCTTAGTTTTGTACTTTACTCCTCAATTCCTCTCAGACCTGTATCAAATATGTCAAATTTAGTGGACTTTACCTTTTTACTTATTAAAAATCTGACTTCTCACCACTTCCACAGCCCCTACCATGATGTAAGCCATTAGCATCTCTTGCCTAGATATTGCAACAGCTCCATAGCTGTCCTTGCTTCCCCCCTTGCTCCCTTACAGTCTATTTCCAGAACAGCAACTTGGTTGATCCTTTTGCAATATAAGTTAGATCACATCACACCTCTTCTAAAACTTTTTTTTAATGGTCATATTGCTCTCAGAATGAAAACCAAGTCCTTAAACCAGCTTACATGGCCTACATCAGGGGTGTTCAAACTTTTGGTTTCCCTGGGCCACATTGGAAGAATTGTCCTGGGCCACACATAAAATACACTAACAATAGCTGATGAGCTTAAAAATAAAAACTGTAAAAACAAACAAAACGCATGATGTTTTAAGAAAGTTTACGAATTTGTGTTGGGCTGCATTCAAAGCCATCCTGGGCCACATGCGGCCCATGGGCCACAGGTTGGACAAGCTTGCCCTACATGATCTTGTCTCCTATGAATTTTATTTCCTTTAATCTTCCCCTTTCACACTCTGCTCAGGTCATATGTGCCTCCTTACTGTCCCTCAAACATGCTAGGCAGTTCCTGCCTCAGGACTTTTGAACTGACTATTCCCTCTGACTGAAATATTCTTCCAGATGTCCACATGGCTTATCCCCTCATTTCCTTCAAGTCATTGCTTAAATGTCACCTGTAGCAGTTGCTGTCATGCCTGGACTGAGTCCCTTGAACTTGCCATTTCTGCTAATGGCTTTTTGCTGAAAGCATCTGCAACTTTTTGCACAAAGCCTTTTTCAACTACAGGTACTTATCTGCTGCATAGTGGGCCCAAATGCCAAGGACCAAGGAGTTAATACCTTCAGGAGCAACCTTTAACCAAAGAGTCAGTGGATGAATACCCCAACCTCTCCCTTGAGTGGAAAAACTGACTCATGTTCTCCACCATTTCCTGAGACTTCCCAGAATGAATACAAATTCACATATACATAAATGGAAGCAAAGGAAAAAAACAGTTGCTATATTAAGTTTAGTGGGATTGTCAATAAAGTATCAAAAATTTAAAATTGTTTTAAAGATTTATTTTTATTGTTTTTGACAGAGAGATACAGAGACAGAGAGAAGGGGGAGGGTTCAGAACAGTCTCTATAGTTGCACATCATTGGTTTTTCCACATAGTTTCATTCCATAGACGGGCGCAGGGCTGCACAGGGAAGGCAATGGGCCAGAGTCTCACCCTGGTGAGAACTGAACTGGGGGCACTCTCCAGTTCAGCATATGGGTCCACATGGGCTGGGGCCAGGATTTGACCCTTGGTCCCCGGGGGCTGCAAAGTGAGTGCTTAACCCACTGAGCCATCCCGGCTTCTCTAAAATTGTTATAATAATGGTATAATACTACATATTTTTTTTTACTATATATTATAAAAGTATAATGAAAAAGATAAGGTTGAACCAATATAGCACCCAAGGTTTTTTCTAAAGTTGTGAGATTCAAGGTAGGACAAAAAGCTCTGGACAGAGCTTTTCCCTGTCTTCAACGATCTTTAATCTGAAGGGCTCAGACACCTCTGTTGCTATTTCCTCTGGCATTGCATGAGGGTTCCAATACACTTGCCCCATCACCAGCTGGGCCCAGGGAGTCTCACTCTGAATTTGATTATTGATCAGCAGGTTGCACTTTTCTGAGGCAATATAATGCAGGGGTAGAACACAGGTGTTGGGTCAAGTCATCCGAGTTTAAATCAGGACTCCGTGTCATAGTGGCATGGGATCTTGGGCAAGTTGTTCAATTTCCCTGCCTCCCTTTTTTCATGTGTAAAGCAATAATTAATCCTAGGGCTCTGTGAAATGAAGGAATCAGTGTATGTCTAGTGCACAGCAGGGCCTCACCCAACCGAAAGTATCATACAGAAATAACAATAATAATGAAGATATCAGTGTGCCCAGAATTACATCTGATAGATGGTGAGTACACACACACACACATACAGAGAGAGAGAGAGGCAAACCAAGAATCCAAGGGCAAAGAGGATACAGACGATTACCTCAAACCTTATAAGATTGGACTCAATAAACTGAAGAAAACCACATGTGTTATGTATATACAAAAATTAGCCAATAAAGGGGAGGTGCATGTTTGAGTTCTGACACAGCTGTCCTTACCCCTAGCTGAATATTATAATCACCTGGGGTGCTTTTATAAAATTCTGACCCATAGCCCCACATCCTAGACCAATTAAATCACAGCCTCTGGGACCTGGGTATCAATACTTTCTATAATAAAAGCTCTCCAAATGATTTTAATGTGTAGACTTGAGTTGAGACTCCATCGTAGGAGGACACCTGGACATTATTTTGTTTTTCATCATTGGTATGCTCTTGTGTACCTAATTAATATGATGACAAGTTAATTAATTTCTTTTTTAAAAGATTTATTTTATTGATTTTTGACAGAGAGAGACAGAGACAGAGAGAAGGGGGAGGGCCCAGAGCAGTCTCCATAGTTGACAGCACTAGTTTTCCATATAGTTTCACTCCACAGGTGGGCACGGGGCTGCGCAGGGCAGGAACTGGGCCGGGAGCCTCCCTCATAGGCTATGGCAAGAACTGAATTAGGGGCACACCCCAGTTCAGCATATGGGTCTGCATGGGCAGGGGCCAGGATTTGATCCTCGGTCCCTGGGGCTGCAAAGTGAGCGCTTATCCTGCTGAGCCATCCCAGCTTTTCCTGTTAATTAATCTTAACTAGCAACTATTTAATATCACATCCTCTCTCGGAAACAAGCACAGAAGCTTCTTTACTGATTTTCACAAATTTCCATGGTTTCTGATTATAATCTGAATATTCAAGGGGTAACACCTGTGCACTTGTTATGTCTGACAGGCTGCTCCGCAGTCAAGATTGGAAGATATTATGACAGGTGCTCAATACATACTTAAATAAATGGGTGTGGGAAATGGATGGGTAGATAGATGGGGATAGATCAGGGATTCTCAACGTTGACACACGATTGACATTTTAAGTCAGATAATTCTTTGTTTTGGGGGGGCTGTCCTGTGTGTTGTAGGATGTTTAGCAGTATCTTTGGCCTTTATCTTCTGGATGCCAGTAGCATCACCCAGTTATGATAGCTAAAAATGTTTCCAGACATTTCCAAAAGTTCCCTGGGGGCAAAATTGCCCCTGGTTAAGAACCACAGCGGTAGATTAATGAATGGGAAGATCGATGGATTCATGGACAGTTGAGTGAATGGGTAATTGGTGAATGGAGAGAAGAATGAATGGATGGTGAGTGGGTGAGTGAATGAAAGAATGTTTTGGTGGTTCGATGGGGTAGATTAATGTGTAGGCAGATGGATAAGTAGATGAAAGGACTGATGAATGGCTAACTGAATGGGTCAGTGGACAAACTGATAGGTCGGTGGAAGGATGGATGAATGAGTGATCAGACCTCATAAACTTAGCTGAATGTCTTTGTTCCTAAGATTTTTACTCTGAGATTCTTTGCTCTTTGTCCATAGAATAGTACAGAAAGTAAATACATGACACACAAAATTGCTGGAAGAATAGATAGAGAAGGGCTGAATTTGGAATTTCAGACATTGACATAATTCTCCAAAGTAAAACTGAATTCTAAGATCTGACCTAGAAAAAAGTAAAGTTGGTAAATATAACTGGCCTAAAATAAAATTGATGACGACAGCTAAAACTGCACATGGGAAATAGTGACTGAAAATTGACAAAAGAATCAAATCACATCAAGACAGAAAAATGTTAACTCACAAAAACTGGCTTTAAAAAGATGAAGGGCATAAAAGAAAACTCACATTGTCAAAAGCTATAATCAGGTACATTTGGTACAAAAACTTTTCAAAGACTCAAATATTTTCTAAGTAAAATATACTAGTAAAAATAACCTCAATAAAAGAATTTTAAAATATTTTTGTCATTTTTTTCTAATTATGTTTCTAAATACATGTGAGATAAAAAAGGTAAATAACTTTAGTGGTAATATGCAGAAAGTAAGGATTACACAGGTTTAATGGAATCTATGCAAGAATCAATTGGCTCATGTTTTCTGGAGGACAATTAGGCAGTATATCTCCAGTCTTAAAAATGCATATGGGGAGGCCGGGATGGCTCAGCGGGTTAAGTGCTTGTTTTGTAGCCTTGGGGACTGAGGATCACATCCCGGCCCTGGCCCATGCGGACCTATATGCTGAACTGCGGTGTGCTTCCCATGCAGGAGGCCCCCAGTTCGGTTCTTGCCCCTAGCCCTCGGTTCAGCCCCTGGCTCGAGGGGGCATGCCTCCCATGTGGAAGGCTCCTAGCCCAGTTCCCGCACACCTGTGTAGAATGAAACCATGTTGAAAACTGATGAAGTTCAACTATGGAGACTGCTCTGGGCCCTCCCCCTTCTCCCTGTCTCTCTCTGTCTCTGTCAAAAACAATAAAATTAATCTTAATAAAAAATGCATACATTGGTATATATTAACACTTATACATTAGTATATACTTTTTGGATAAAAACCTTTAAAATTTTTAATTGTGTATACCAAAGGTGAAGCATAAACACATTTTGTTCAAAAATTTTTTAATTACTATAACTTATTTTAAAATTATTATTACAGGCATACCTAGTTTTATTGTACTTACTTTATTACACTTCACATATATTGCATCTTTTACAAATTGAAGGTCTGTGGTAATCTTGTACCAACTCTATTTGCACCATTATTCCAACAGCATTTCCTCACTTTGTGTCCCTGTGTTTATTTGGTAATTCTTTTTTTTTTAATTTTTTGTTTGTTTTTTTGTTTTTGACAGAGAGAGAGAGAGAGAGAGAGAGAGAGAGAGAGATACAGAGACAGAGAGAGAACTGAACTGGGGGCACTCCCCAGTTCAGCACATGGGTCCACACGGGCGGGGCCGGGACTCGATCCTGGGTCCCCAGCGCTGCAAAGTGAGTGCTTAACCCACTGAGCCATCCCGGCTTCCCCTATTTGGTAATTCTTGCAGTATTTCAAACTTTTCCATTATTATTTGTTACAGTGATCTCTGATCAGTGATTTTTTTTTTTTGTTACATTTATTGGGATAACATTGATCAGTGATCTTTGATGTTACCATGGCAACTGTTTTGGGGCAACATGAACTGTGCTTACATAAGACAGTGAACATAATCAATAAATGTGTGTATTCTGACTGCTTCTTGCACCTATTTCCATGTTTCCATATTTTTCTCTCCTAGAGCTTCTCTATTCCCTGAGAAACAATAATATTGAAATTAGGTCAATTAATAACCCTACAATGGTTTCTAAGTGTTCAAGGGAAAGTGAAACAGCCTTATTGCTGATGTGGAGAAAGTTTTAGTGGTCTGGATAGATCAAACCAGCCACAGCATTCCCTTAAGCCAAAGTCTAACCCAGAGCAAGGCTGTAACTCTCTTCAATTCTATGAAGGCTGAGAGAGGTGAGGAAGCTGCAGAAGTCTGAAGCTGCCAGAGGTTATTAGTTCATGAGGTTTAAGGAAAGAAGCCATCATCGTAACATGAGTGCAAAGTGAGACAGCAAGTGGTGATGTAAACACTGCAACAAGTTATCCAGAAGATCTAAGCTAATCAACGAAGGTGGCTAAACTAAACAAATTTTCACTGTAGATCAATGGTGTCCAACCTTTTGCTTGGCTTCCCTGGGCCACACTGGAAGAATTGTCTTGGGCCACACATAAAATACACTAACACAATCAATAGCTAATAAGCTAAAAAAAGAAAAAGGTCAGAAAAATAATCTCATAATGTTTTAAGAATTTGTGTTGGGCCTCATTCAAAGCCATCCTGGGCCACAGGTTGGACATGCCTGCTGTAGATGAAACAGGCCTGTATTGGAAGAAGATGCCATCTAGGATTTTCATAGCTACAGAAAAGAAATCAATGCCTGGCTTCAAAACTTCAAAGGATAGGCTGACTCTCTTGTTAAGGGCTAATGTAGCTGGTGACTTTAACTTGAAGCCAATACTCACTTGCCATTCCAAAAATCCTAGGGCCCTTAAGAATTATGCTGAATTTACTGTCTGTACTCTCTAAATGGAACAACAGAGCCTGGATGACAGTATATCTGTTTACAATGTGGTTTAGTAGATATTTTAAGGCCATTGTTGAGACTTAATGCTCAGAAGAAAATATTTCTCTTAAAATAGTCATGTGTTGCATAATGACATTTTGGTCAATGACAGCCCATAAATATAATAGTGGTCCCATAAGATTATAATGGAGTTGAAAAACCCCACAATTGCCCAGTGACATGATAGCTGTGGTAATGTGGGTAGCACAACACATTACGTACATTTGTGGTATTGCTGGTGTAAGCAAGCCTACTGCACTGTCAGTTGTATAAAAGTGTAGTCCATACAACATGTACAGAATATTGACAATGATAATAAAAGACTCTGTTGCTGGTTTATGCAATTATAGTTATCATTGTTTTAGAACATGACAATATAATAATATGATGAAGGGTGAGGGTTATAATCTGGGACAAAACTGTAAGCGTACACTGTTGTATATTATATATGAATTTAATTACTAATGGTTCTTTAAAGGATGGAAAGAAATGCATTCACCAGATCAATGACCATATGCCATTTACTTAAACCAATTTTAGCAAAGACAACACATCTAGTACTTTAGCAACTTTAGCTGGGGATACTGCTTGGTTGAGTTTATAATAGTCTACTGTCATCTTAAGAGAGATTCGATTGGGTTTTGTAAGGGCCAAATTGGTAAAATTAAATGCAGATAAGATAAAGACAACTATTTCTGCATACTTAATTTATTTATTTTAAAAAATGGGGGAAAGCCGGGACGGCTCAGAGGGTTGAGCGCTCGCTTTGAGGCCACGAGGACCGAGGATCGAGTCCCGGCTCCGGCCCAGGCAGGACCCACATGCTGAACTGGGGAGTTCCCACAGTTCGGTTCTCTGGCTGTCTCTGTCTCTGTCTCTCTATCTGTCAAGAGTAGAATAGAAATAAATATGCACTGAAGATGAAATGATTACTCTCTATAAATATAAAAAGATATAAAAAAAAAAAAAAATGGCCTGTGGGGTGTTAGCCCTGGTTTTTACTCTGCTTTTTATTTTTTCTTAAAAGATTTTTTTTTTTTTAAGATTTATTTATTGTTTTTGACAGAGAGAGACACAGAGACAGAGACAGAGAGAAGGGGGAGGGTCCAGAACATTCTCCATAGTTGCACATCATCGGTTTTTCCACATAGTTTCATTCCACAGGTGGGTGGGGCTGCACAGGGCAGGAACTGGGCCAGGGTCTCGCCCCGGTGAGAACTGAACTGGGGGCACTCCCCAGTTCAGCGGCCGGGGCCGGGATTTGATCCTCAGTCCCCGGGGCTACAAAGTGAGCGCCTAACCCACTGAGCCATCCCGGCTTCCCCAGATTTTATCTTTTGAGAGAGACAGAAACAGAGACACAGAGAGAAGGGGGATGGCCCAGAGCAGTCTCCACAGCTGCATATCATTAGTTTTGACATAATTTCATTCCACACAGGTGGACGTGAGGCTGTGTGGGGTAGGAACTGAACTGGGACCTTCCACATGGGAGGTATGCCCCAGTTTAGCATATGGGTTTGCATGGGCCGGGGCTGGGATTGTATCCCTGGACCTCATGGCTGCAAGGCAAGCACTCAAGGGTTACTATTATTATTGTATATTGAATCCATGCTCATTGTAGGATCTTTTAGGTCTTTAGGTGGTACTAATTTAATTATTTTCCCTATGGTGTAATTTTGTTTTTGATTTATTATCTTGGCTGAGAAGTGAGTAGTTTCAGAGGCTCCAAAGTGGTCTTCCCCACTATTGTTACCTCAACGGCCAATAATCAGTGTGGAGGTTCTACAAACTACCAAGTATGTTCATGCTACTTATAAATTTAGGAACTGGGGAAATGACTGTGCTCCAGGTCTCAGTAAGGCTCTAATTATTACCTGGCCTCCATATACTCCCATTCTATTGGGGAACCATAATAAGGTTTTAGGTTCCCATATATCAATGTTAGCTAGACTCTGTGTCCAACAGTCTTTAAACTGTCTAAATCTTTCCCTTTCCCCAATGCATTGCTACCCAAGTAAAAGGCCACCAGGTTCCTTTAGAGGACTTGAGGAATCATTACCGAATGCACTTCCGTGGGATTGCAGGGTCCTTCATTTTGGGGTCCCAGGCTCTCCCTCAGTCATTGGATTCTGGGTCTGAAAGTTGCTCATATATGTAAATTGGATTAAGGATCATGGCTTTTTATTGAGGCTGCCATCTTTGGTCTCCTTATCATCTGTATCTTTTGATTGTGCAGTTCCCTTGTGGGCTAGCCATGTATTTTGCCACTTAGGATGTTGTATTCTATTAACCAATTTTATAGCTTGCTGCATTTCTTTCATTAGGATAATTGTGCCCACCTTATTTCTGAGAGTTAAGCGCTATCACCTGACTTCTATTATTTTGCATCCTATGAGGAAGCCTGGTTGTCTAAAAATATGTACTGTTAGCCCTAGCCTACAAAGACCAGTCACCACTAAGCTTTTCCTTGGTTTTTGTGGCTCTTTCAGAAGTACATTCTTGACTGCACTGATATGTATCCTCTGGGCTCTCCCATGGAACAGAGTCCATGAAGAGAGTTGGTTGAGAGAATGGTCAATGGATTAAATACAACTGGATTCAACACAAGATGGAAGTGAATTCCATGTGATATTGGGAGAATAGGCACAAATCCCACAATCCCAAAGGGTAAAGTCTCTCGACTGCAGCAGAAAATAACCTCCTTCTAGGGTTTTCCCTATGGGGCTGAGCTGACCACAGGTTAGCATCAGGACAATTTTAGGTTGTCAGTAGGTGGCTAGTGGGAGTATCCAAGGGTCATAACCAGTCTCAGACTAAGAATCCATTGAAGAATCAGAATTTTGCTGATGATTCCTATGCTTATATTTGTATGAGTTCAATGTATCAATTGTCTTAATTCAATTACTTGAGGAGGAAGGCAATAATTAGATTGTGATGATTGCACAGCACTGTGAATACACGAAAAACAGAATTTGATAGTAGTGACAAGGCTGTACAGTTCACAAAGCCTATCATTTACTATCTAGCCCTTTACAAAAAGTTTGCCAATCTTTCCCTTATAGTAACTTTTTTTTTTTCACTCACACCCCCAACCCCCTTCCTCTTTTCCCTTATAACTTTTCAATTGAGAAGTGTGAGTCCTCCAACTCTGTTCTTTTTAAAAAATTGTTTCGGCTATTCTGGGTCTTCTGCATTTCCATATAAATGTTAAGATGAGCTAGTCAATTTTAGAACATTTGTCACCTCCTAAAAAACCTTGTAACTATTAGTCACTCCCCATTTTCCCACTCCATCTCTCCCAGCCATAGGCAACTACTACTTTACTTTTTATCTCTCTAGATTTGCCTATTTTGGGCATCTCAATGTGTTTTTTGTGACTGGCTTTCACTTAGCATATGTTTTTCAAGGTTAATTTTTGTTGTAGCATCTATCATCAGTATTTCATTCCTTTTCATAGCTGAATAAAATTCCAGTGTATGGGGAAGCCGGGATGGCTCCATGGGTTAAGCACTCACTTTGCAGCCTTGGGGACCGAGGATCGAATCCCGGCCCCGGCCCGTGCGGACCCATATGCTGAGCTGGGGAGTTCCCACAGTTCAGTTCTCTAGCTGTCTCTGTCTCTCTCTCTCTTTCTGTCAAAAATAAAATAAAATAAAAATAAATATGCACTGAAGATAAAATAATTACTCTCTATAAATATTTTAAAAAAAAATTTTTTTTTTTTAAAAATTCCAGTGTATGAATAAACCACAATAGTTTATCCATTCATCAGTTGGACATTTAGATTGTTTCCATTTTTTGGCTAATATGAATAGTGCTGTTATAAGCAAAGTGCCAGTTTTTGTGTAGGCACGTTTTCATTTTTCTTGGGTATATTCCTAGGAGTGGAATTACTGGGTTAAATGGCAGCATTATTAGGTTTAACCTTTTGAGTACCTGCCAGACTATTTTCCAAAATGGCTGTACCCTTCTAACTTCCCTCAGCAGTGTATAAGCGTACCAACTTCCACATGTTAAACAACACTTATTATCTTTCTTTTTATTATAGGCATCCCAGGGGGTGTGAAGTGGTATCTCATTGAGGTTTTGATTTGCATCTCCCTAATGACTAATGACGCTGAGCATCTTTTCATGTTCTTATTGAACATTTTTTATATATCCTTTGGAGAAATGTCTATGAAGTATGACAATTAAGTTCATGAACTTGCCACTGTGAGCTTCCATTGGCAGCATTGTACCAACAACTTGGTAAGATTTCATAACCTTGGTATATCAATGTCTCACAGCTGTGTTCATGTTGACCTGTGGCAGTGTCTTGCTGAGTGGCATTCATTATTATTATTTGTTTTGACAGAGAGAGACAGATAGAGAGACAGAGAGAAGGGGGGGGGGGCCCAGAGCAGTCTCCATAGTCACATGTCATTAGTTTTTCAACATGGTTTTGTTCCACATAGGGGGGTGGGGGCTGAACAAGGTGGGAACTGAACTGGGGGCCTCCCGCATGGGAAGCACACCTCAGTTCAGTACATGGGTCCACATGGACCAGGGCTGGGATTCGATCCTCAGTCCCTGGGGCTGCAAAGCCAGTGCTTAACCCACTGAGCCATCCTGGCTTCCCCTGCATTATTATTGTTGTGTGTTTTGTGTGCTGTTGAGAGAATGAATGTCAGAGCTTGAATTAAGAGCAACAAACAAACATTAAATTTCTTGTTAAGCCTAGAGAGAGGAAGTGAAATCAGGGACATATTAGTCCAAGTTTATGAGGATAATGCCATGAAGAAAACAGCAGTGTGCAAGTGGATTAAGCATTTCTCTGAGGGGAGAGAAAGCATTACTGATGAAGAAAGGTCAGGGTGGCCAGTAATGAGCAGAACTGACAAGAACATTGCAAAGTCATTGAATTGTGCACCAAATAGTCAGCTGACTGCGAGAAGCAAAGTAGACCAAGTAAACATCAATAGAGAAAAAGTTATAAAAATCTTGGTATGAGAAAGGTGTGTGCAAAAATGTTCCTGAGGAAGAAGCTCACTGATGAACAAAAAGCAAAGAAGAGTCGAAGTTTGCCAAGACCTTTTGGAGAGGCAAGACAATGTTTTGGACTGTGTATTCACTGGTGAGAAAACATGGGTGAACCAATACAACCCTGAAACAAAGTGTCAAAGCTCACAATGGAAGTCAGCCAATTCTCCATAACCAGAAGAGTTCTGTCAGTTGAAATCAAGAGTCAAAATGATGTTGCTAACTTTTTTGGATACAGAGGGATTGTTCATTATGAATATGTACCAACTGGACAAATAGTCAACCAGTTGACTATTTGGAAGTGCTAAAAAGGCTGTTGTGAAAAAGGTAGACAAAAAACAAGGAGAGGTGGGAGAGGGCACCAGCATTATGGACACATTCAATGGTTTGGTGGTTACCTGGAGAGGGGGGAGGAGGGGGAGGGAGAGTTGTGGGGGCAGGTGGGAGTGGGCACTGGATATATGGTGATGGAAGGGGAGCTGACTCTGCATGGTGGGCGCATAAAAAAAAAAACCAAGAAAAAAAAAAATGACCTGAACTCATGGCTCTTGCATCACAACAATGCACCAGCTCACATGGCACTGTCTGTGAGTTTTTACCCAGTAAAAAAAACCAAAACTGTACTGGGACACTCTCCCTATTCACCTGATCTGGCCCCCAATGACTTTTTTTTTTTTAAAGATTTATTTTATTGATTTTGAGAGAAGGTTGGGGAGGGGGAGGCAGGGCAGTCTCCATAGTTGTACATAATTAGTTGCGACATGGTTTCATTCCACACAGGTGGATGTGGATGTGGGGCTGCTGGGGATGGAGCCAGAATTGGGGCCTCCCGCATGGCAGGGGAGAACCTTCTTCACTACCATCCTGGTGGTTACCAGTTGTGCCATAGTTCAGCACGTGCGTTTGCAAGGGCCGAAGACTTCGCGGTTGGGTTGCAAGGCAAGTGCTCTACCTGCTGAGCTATCCCACATCCCCTCAATGACTTTTTTCTTGACCAAAGAAATATTGAAAAGAAAACATTTTGATGACATTCAGGACATCAAGGGTATGGCCATTTCAGAAAAAGAGTTCCAACACTGCTTTGAAGGGTTGACTAGGCACTGGTGTCTGTGCATAGCTTCCCAAGGGGAGTACTTCGAAGGTAACCATAGTGATATTCAGCAATGAGGTATGTAGTACTTTTTCTAGGATGAGTTCATGAACTTCATTGTCAGACCGTGTAGTCACATTCTTTGCCCATTTTTAATGGGTCATTTACCCCTTTATTATTGAGTTGTAAGAGTTCTTTTTATAGTCTAGAACAGGGGTCTCCAAACTGCGGCCTGCGAGGCCCTCTCATCCGGCCCGTGGAGACCTTTTCATCTATGGAAAAAAATTATGGAAATTTATGTGTATCCTGCCAAGGATACTTTTTCTACTTCTGTTAACAGTCAATGAGATGATATAACGCCATGTAGTGGCAAAGTTTTTAAATGGTTTGCTGCTTGTTCAAGACTTAATTATTTTGATCACAGTTTGCCAGTTGCGGTTGACTGCTGCGATGAGGAGGTGTTGGTGTCAGTGATGAGGAGGTGTCGGTGACAGTTAGCGTCTAATTGTGAAACATGTTGCACTCTATTTAGTGATAATTTCTTTCGCGTAATTACTTACCAGCGTGGATAAAGGATTGGGAATGTCGTTAGTTTAACAAGAATTTTCCGAATATTCTGAAGAGAAAACATTAAAAGCAACAATCTCTCTACCATAAGTGGATATATTTGCAGACTATATTCAGGTAAGTTTAACTTAAGAAATCATAAGAATTTTCAAAAATTGTTTTGGGTCATTTGCAGCTATCATTGCAACAAAATTAGTTCGCATAATCAGGTTTTTTGAGCAATATTGTGTGCAAGATACTTTCAGTTTCACTATTTATTCATGTTGAAGTCACTTTATTTTAGTGCCTAACGATGGCCAAGAAGAGGAAAAGAAAAATAGACGATGAGTGTAGGCAATTTCAAGAAGAATGGAGTTTGAAATACTTCTTCATCAAATCTGGCAAGAAAGCATTGTGTGTGATTTGCAACGAAACCGTGGCAGTGATGAAAGAATGCAACCTGCACCGTCATCATCGAAGCAAACATCAGGAGAAATATGTACAGTTGGAGGGTAAAGTCCGTGCTGAAAATTTCTAAACTACAAAATCAACTCACATCTCAGAGGACATTGTTCAGTAAATCCTCAAATGAAAATGAATCCTTAACTAAGGCCAGTTATAAAGTTGCCTACGTCCTGGCTAAAAGTGGCAAACCGTTTACAGATGGTGAAGTAGTGAAGGAATGTTTGTTGGAGATGGCTGAGGAACTTCGCCCAGGAAAGTCGAAACAATTTAAAAATGTAGCTTTGGGTGCAAATACCATTGCCCACATTGCAGACATGGGTGAAAACATTGTGACTCAAATAGCAAAAAATGCAAGTAAGTTTCGCCATTTTTCAATTGCAATGGATGAATCGCTGGACAGCTGTTCCACCTCTCAACTGTTTGTGTTCATTAGAGGTGTGGATGAAGACATGAACATAACACAAGAGCTGGCTTCCCTACATAGCATGTATGGCACTGTTACCGGAGAGGATATATTCAATGAATTGAAAAAAACATTTGCTGATTATAACTTGGACTGGACTAACCTCAGTTGACTGACTGTTGATTGAGGTAAGAACCTGAGTGGCATAAAGAAAGGCTTGGTTGGACAAGTGAAGCAGATGTGTAATGAGAAAAACATTCCACAACCAATGTTCCTGCACTGTATTATTCACCAGCAAGCTTTGTGTGCTAAATATGTGGACATTAGCAGTGTACTGAATCCTGTGGTGAAGATGGTGAATTTAATAAGGTCACATGGGCTCAACCATAGACAGTT